>OZ017788.1:12312432-12317432 GCA_963969325.1 Lycopodina hypogea
AAGACATTTACAATAATGCTTAGGATAACTTTTGTTTGACAAAGTGCCTTCATCATTGTAATCGATCTTTAAATTGGCCGCTGGTCCTATATATTATGTTTACTAACTCCCTGCCTGCCTGTGTGCCTGCATGCCTGCCTTCCTGCCTGTTTGCCTTAGTAACTGTCAAGAATAGCTTTTGAACTGTGGGTTGTAGTAACTGTCAAGATAAAATTTTTGAACTATTTATGTAGGTTAGTGAATAAAACTTCATTCTGCTCCCTATATGATCCTAGGGGTGCAGAAGGCCTTTGAATTTTTTTAAAATTTCCAACTAAAAAGTTATAGGTAAACTAAAACCTTTTCTTTTAACAAATTGTGTTCGTGAGCAGGTAAAAGGTTGAAGCAGGTAAAAGTTTGAAGCAGGTAAAAGGTGGACGTCATATCCACCCATGCTCCTGTTTTTAATATAGCTGATAAAAATACAAAAAAGAATTAATAAATTGAAGAAATTTGAATCTATCTGATTGTGCATCTGAGAAGAAAGACTTTTTAGTTACCTGAAGCTTATGCTGAAGGTTTACCAAAAATTTTTTTTAAAATTTCTAACCAACAGTAAAGCTAAACAATAAAATAACTGTGGAGTACCTTAGGATTGTATTTCTAAACTAGACTACTCTTCTTTGGGAATGCAGTTGCTGCAGTGTTCTCTCTTTTTTTTTCTACCCCCGACAGGGACCCATTGTGTGTGGGAATATCAGTGGTGAAAATGTCCATTTCTACCCAATTAGACAAGGAAGTTGAAAATATCAGGAAAAAGATACAGCTACATCCTCATGAGCACTGTCAAGGGCTGGGACATTAGAGAATCAATGACTAAAACTAAGAAAACTGGAGACAAACACAATTGCTGAGGAAACACTGCTTCAGAAGTCTTGTATTTAAAAAAAAAAATTCTATCACAGCCAGGCAGAAGAATTAAATTGAAAATCTTCCAATACCTATTTCAATAATGTCTAGTATAATGTTTGTTGGACAAAGTGTCTTGATCATTGCAAGCAAAGCTGCAAATGGGCCTCTGGTATATAATTGTACACACATAAACAAACACACCCAAGAATGCACCCACTAATGCACCCATAAATGCATGAACACACACCAAAATATCATAGAAGGTAGAAATAGAAGGGGGAAAAAGTCAAAAGGAAGTGAAGATAAAAGGAAAATTAGTTACAACTGAAAAAAAACCCACAGAAGATATAAAATATATAGTAAGAAAAAGGGATAGTCCTATTGACTTGACACTTCAGGGAATCTTAATTCTATCTCAAGACATGTAAACACTTGCACTCAAACGAGCCCTACAAAACATAGTAAACTCTCTATTTGCATCAGGATTGCCATCACATAAATTGCCCAACATGGTACATTAGTTCCTTAAAAACAACACCCCTTCCTCTCCTTAAGACAATTTGGTGACAACAGGCCCCCCCCCCCCCCCCCCTTATGTGTGCCTAGCAAGCAATGACATGCTAATTTCTACTAATAAACTTTATGTGTGCATACCAAAGGAAGCATCAATACATGTAGGTCAGAGGTAAGATACTTTTAGGATGGAAATATAGCCAGGATATGTTCACTAGTCTCCCGCTAGAGACCCAAAACTTCCCAAAACACTGTTTCTTTCAGAGGCTCTTAGTTCTATCTCAGGACATGTAAATATCTACATTCGAAAGAGTGGGGGGAATTCCTATAGAAGACTCTGTGGCCTATTGGGGTCCTGACTCCCACAATTTTGGAAGGCGCTTTACCAAACTTAGGCTTTCATTTGGGACCAGGTCTGGCATTACCAAAAAAAAAAAAAAAAAAAAAAAAAAAAAAAAAAAAAGCCCCCTATGGCATATTATAGCCTTAGCCCACTCCCACTCCCAACCAATCCTTCCAGTGGGAGTCACTAGAATTTTTTGTAGGGAGGGGGGATGGAGGGAGTTATTCTTCCCGAAGTGGATTTCTTTCGTTGGTTTTCTTCTTGTATTTTTTTTTGTTTTGGTTCTTGCTTCTGCTGGTGAACTTTAGTATCCTATGCCTATGAAAAAGCTCTTCTTAATCCGCATGTGCAATTTATTTAAAAAATATAATCAAATTGCTTATCTACTTAATGATTATTTGAAATCTTGCAACATACAAAATGCTCAATTATTGTAATAATTCTAATGGAACTGGTGGCATCAATATGATACATCAGTTTAGTCTCGGTAGAAAGACCCTTTACCCTCTAAACCAAAAACACTACATGAGAAAGGGTCTGGTACAGTTGTTCTAAGTTTGTTTGTATAGAGATACTACAGCTACTGACCCTAGGAAAAGAAAAATTGGGTGGGGGGCACTATCTATACCAACTAGGGGTGTTGTTGAAGAATTAGTCTCCGTTAAAAAGAGACCCTCATGAGCATAAGATCATCGACCATACATTTGATTCAAATTTAATGCACACATGCAAGCCAAATCTACTATAGAGTTATACCAGAGTCTTTTCCAACTTGCTAGCAATTTATAGGGTAAAGGGTCTGGTTAGTAAGACTAATATCAGTTAACAAAGGCAACTCTATCAGTTTCAGGGCCCACAAGATAACATAAAGAAATTATTTTCATTATTTTAATATACACAAAAAATATATACATTGTAAACAAGAGTGTCTTAAGTAGATTATTATGTAATTCTCCTAAGAATTTCATCATTTCCTGGTTAATACTTACGTTTTTTAGTGGCTCCTTCTCAGAGTCATAGGAAAATTCTTCAGGTCCACTTCTCAGTGGGCTCTCACCACCTCTAGCAGCCATAGCTGTAACCTTCACCAAGATGCACAACTAAACAGAAAATATTAAAGTTAGCTTGCAGCTAAGCCCGAGAGCACCCTAAAAAAATAAGGGAGGGAGAAAAAATAACAAGATAGTTGAAATTTTCATTTTCTTTCACTAAAATGTTCGTTATAAATCAGGCTGCCCACTGATAATTTGGTGGCATTAGTACCGGTGTGAACACCATGATCTGGTAGTGTATTAAGTTGGTCTCAGCCATGAACCATCTTTTTTTTTTATATTAGTGTACTCAATTATGAAGGTATATCATGATGGAACAATGACATACTCAGTTCTGAATGCCATGTGGAGTTCATGCCAGATTTATACCAAATTGTTAATAGCAGACATTGACTGACTGATAGAGTTTGAGTATCTAATTGTTACTCTCACAGGCTATTTCTATGACTGACTATAGTTTTAAAGCTGTGAATTCTTATTCTGGAAAATACTTCTGAATAGTCGGAAGCCATGATAAATGGTTTGGGAGCTGATGATAAAAAGTATATATTTATAAATAAATTTTTTAAAAAGATTTCAGGATATTTTATTTTAAAAATAGCATAAATAAAACTCATTAGTGTCCAAGTAGTCTCGAAACAAGTCATGAGCAACTGAATTATTAAGTGCATAATTCTACTCTATATCACTGCCACATAATATCAACAAAATGAGGGACTGGCCTATCTTGTTTAAATCTATTTGAGCCCCTTCTTTTGGTTTCATTTTAATAAGGGTGGGGGATTTTTTTTTTTTTTTTATATAGAAAAAGTATATATTCATTCTATTATTTACACATGATTATTGCATTTCATTTCTTACACTATATTAAGTATGGTAAAGAGGTTTTGATTTAGAAATGCAGAGAATGCCACTCAATAATCATGTATTCATGACTTGTTTCACTACATTTAACCTCTTTATTTTTTAATTTCTAGAAAATGCCAGCTCATTCACAATAGCATAATTCAACTGTTGCAAAAAAATCAAACTCCTCTCCCAGTCCTTTCATTCTACACCACAGTGTACATGATGTGCACATGAACACACGTATATGGACTTAATGCAAACTTCATATGCCACACTCACACAGTGCATGCTATGCATGCCAGAAAAATAAGATACACACACACAGTCTCTCTCTATGCAGCAATCACACATTTGCTTGCATGTTGGTTTAAAAAGATTTTTAAGAATCTTTGACATTCACAAGTATTCCTATTCACATTGTTTACACCACAGGCTGGAAATATAAACTGATTCCTATCAGCAATGACTTCATGGTTAACCACCAACTATTGCACTCACCTCTCAGGCGTCTTCTATAAGATCAGTGGCACTTCTGTATGGGAATTATTCTGGTTTAAAAGCAACTCTATAAAAACATTAAATAAAAATAAAAGCTTGTAATTCACCACACAGCTGTAAAATAAGCCTAAGTAAATTAAAAAAAAATAAACCTATGAACTGAAAACTTGTCAAATGAAAATCAGTTGAAAACAAGTAAACTTTTGAACTAATCCGTCAATTGTTAGCATAAAAATTGTGAACTGAACTCTGTCAACCATGAACTTTTGACTGTCTACTAAAGTTACTATTCAAGGATGCACACAACCTAGCAGCCCATCATGCCATGCATACGGAAAGAAGGCTGTGCATTTGGATCCACTCCAGCGATACAAAACTACATTAGTGTTGCTCAGACATTTAAACTGGAGTAACAGCATTACAATAATCTATCTTCATATCAATAAGGACAGCGTGATGATGCATCCTTGCTTTTAAAAAATGCTTAGTTGACATGGTGATGGGTCTTACTCTGTACAAGATCACAATAACTAAAAGAACTCTGCATGGCAACATGCACAATGCGCAGTGCATGTGTTCGATTTGCTAGATTCATTAAATCCATGCCACCAACCAATACATGTGCTTATATATGTGTTCTTTGTGTGTGTGTGTGTGTGTGTGTGTGTGTGTGTGTGTGTGTGTGTGTGTGTGTGTGTGTGTGTGTGTGTGTGTGTGTGTGTGTGTGTGTGTGTGTGTGTGTGTGTGTGTGTGTGTGTGTGTGTGCATACATATATGTATGCATTATTATTTTCAAGAATAAATTTCTAATCTATTCAAGCTGGGTGTATTTTTCAACTCTAAAATATAACATG
>OZ017788.1:12322432-12482432 GCA_963969325.1 Lycopodina hypogea
GCCTGCCAAACCTGCTAAGTTTTCCAGCAGGAACTAACTCTCACTGATCTAGTGTGTGTTGGTGCGGTATCGGAAGTAATTAAGAGTGGGTGGCTCTGCAGCTAACAAAAGCTTCGTATTAACAACCATTAGTACTCACAAATCGTTTTATTTCGACAGAAAAAAAAATTCGTAATTGGTAAAAGTGCACTTTAGCGCTCCGGTACGTCAACACCTAAAAACACAGGCGGAAAAATTAGGACCCGCGACTATACGCCCACTTCTAATTGAGATCGCTCAAAAAGAAATAATGAAATTAATGAAAATAGTCCTGAATAATGTTTGTTTGTGTTAAACTGGTTAGTATACCCGCTGAAGAGGGGCTGAAGACCCTAAAGTTGAAGAGGGCTGAAGATAATGAGAGGTATGCCTATATCCCATTGAAGTTGTCTGTCTGTCTGTCTGTCTGTCTGTCTGTCTGTCTGTCTGTCTGTCTGTCTGTCTGTCTGTCTGTCTGTCTGTCTGTCTGTCTGTCTGTCTGTCTGTCTGTCTGTCTGTCTGTCTGTCTGAAAGATCATAGAATAAATTATTGTGTTTTATTGTCATCAGTGTGTGTCCTCAATATACTGTATGTGGTATTGAGTGTCATATGTCTCACTTGTGTGTGCATATTTTAATTTTGTACATGTCATGATAATTGCTATGATTGTCCAGACTTTAGAGATTAACTTTGAATGAATACTTGGCATTTCTAATGAAAAAAACAAACCAAAAAAACAGCAAAATGAACTACATAAATATATGGATAATTAGTTGAATTGATAATAGAATTGCATCACCATTCATCCCAGTGTAGAGCGTAGAGCATCTCGATATAGAAGCCAAAAACAATGAAAGGAGTCATAAAGATGAGAAGCGTCATCGGGTGCAGAGACTCATCGACTCTGAGACTGCTCTGCACTGTAACCACCCTGGCTGCCCCTTCCAAGCCCTGACCAAGGCAGGTCTGACCAACCATCAGCGCCAACATCTTTCCACAATTCCAAGGATTTAGTGCCAGTGCTGCCACCACATGTTCAAGTAGCAAGTGCTTCACAAACATCAATGGTTTTGCTCATCCAGACCCCGACCATCAATGTAGACTCAACCTGATTGGCCTGCATCTCTGTATCCTAGAGGTATCATCGTAGCTCAGCAGCAAATGGATGGATGGTGTGTGTATATATGTGTATGTATATATGTCTGTATATATGTGTATATGTGTGCATATATGTGTGCATATGTGTGTGCATGTGTGTGTATGTGTGAATGTATGTGTGCATGTATGTGTGTATATGTGCGTGTATTTGTTTGTGTGTGTACATATGCATGTATATATATGTGCATATATATGTGTATATTTGTGGTGTATATATGTGTATATGTGTATGATATATATAAAGTCATGCATAAACTGAAATTTGCAAGAGGAAATATATATATTTTTTAAATAAATAAATGTAGCTACTAGGGCATGCCAGGGTTATTTTTAAAGCGTTAGTGCTTCAAATATAGCAGTAGCATATCCAGGTTAGCTTGACAAATAAGTGTGATATAGCATACCCAGGTTAGCGTGATGTAATGCTAGAATGCCCAGGTAAGCGTGAAAAAGAGTATTCCTTGATATTTCTTTCTTCTCTTTTCAATTTTTTTAAATATATTTCCTGTGGTTAATTTTAGTTTGCCATAGGCAACCCTTATTCTATACCTGATCCAGTTTGTTGCAGCATGGACTGCATTTAGCAAATATCTCACTACATAATTTGTAAACAAATATTTTGTTACCCAATTTATAACACTGTGCATCAATGGAAAGTGGCAATAAATATACCTGTGCTGATAATACAACTTACTTCAGAGCATTTAGGGCATTTATTAGTTAAGCATTCAGTCACCAGAACCTGAATGTGGTACTGCTCTTCACCATGAGATAATCTATCCACTCAACTGATAGACTCTTCTATTCAGTGGATCACAGTCAAGAAGCTACTTATTCGGGAGGTACTAACTCAAGGACCATAAACAGGTTAACCTAAGCAAATGATTTTATGGGATGACCATCCTATATAGCAGTTCTAGCAAACCCTTTACCAACTGGCTTGCGGTACAAATCCCGGTGAATCCCGAATACAATCTCAGCACGCCTGTAATGTCACTCCGGTTTGCGCATGAGCATAACTTAGAATTACAATCTCTGCTCGGTTACAATCTCAGCACGCCACACGGTCCTACCTGGTTGAGTTTTATAGTGCATCAGATTATCAGGAACTCTGAGTGACCAACTACTGCTGTACTGCTGTAGTGCTTCACTGTGTAACTGTGAGTCAGCACCTCCTACCCTTTCCCTGTATATCATTGTAAATTGGTGTTAGTATATAGTGGCGATTGACGTAGTGATTGACATGTCAATCATTGACATGTCTGTGTGCCAATCAGGTACACAGGGAATGCGTTTTCATATAATTGGTATTATTAATCCATAAATTGATATATTGACATATCCACGCTCCTAGATTTCACCCTCCTAGATTTCACCCTGGAATAGAACACATCTCTTTAGTATATCAATGTCCAGAGACTGATAGTGTGTATTACTAGCTACATGTGCCTCTGTGGCAACTTCTGTATTGCTAGCCTCACGTGTCTCTGTGGTAACACTTGCACTGACAGCTACATGTGTTTCTGTGGCAACACTTGCATTGCTAGCTACTTGTTCTATGTGGCAACACCTGCATTGCTTGCTACATGTGTCTGTGGCAACACCTGCACTGATAGCTACATGTGCCTCTATGGCAACACCTGTATTGCTAGCCTCATGTGTCTCTGTGGAAACACCTGCACAGCTAACTACAAGTGCCTCTGTGGCAACACCTGCACTGCTGGATATGTGCCTTTGTGTCAACACATGCACTGCTAACTACATGTGCCTCTGTTGCAATGCCTGCACGACCAGCTACATGTGCCTCTGTGGCAAAGCATGCACTGCTAAATAAGAATGTCTCTGTGGTAACACCTGCATTGCTAGCTATCTGTCCATCTGTGGCAGCACCTGCGTTGCTAGCTACATGTGGCTCTGAGGCTACATCTGCACTGCTAGCTATCTGTGCCCATGTGGTAACACCTGTACCGCTAGCTACAAGTTCCTCTGTGGCAAAACCTGCGCTGCTAGGTACATGGGCCTTTGTGGCAACACTTGCGCTGCAAGTTATATGTGCCTCTGTTCCAACACTGGCAAGGCTAGCTGCATGTGCCTCTGTGGTAACACCTGCATTGCTAGCTATGTATGTCTCTGTGGCAACACCTGCACTACTAGCTACATGTGCCTCTGTGGTAGCACATACATTTGCTAGCTATAAATGCCTCTGTGGTAACACCTGCATTGCTATCTGCATGTGCCTCTGTGGCAACACTTCTATTGCTAGCAACATGTGACTCTGTGGTAAAAATTGCATTGCTAGCTACCTGTTCATCTGTGCAACACCTGCATTGCTAGCTACACATGTCTCTGTAGCAACATTCTAAGTACATGTGTTTCTGTGGCAACACATGCATTGCTATTGCTAGCTACATGTGCCTTTGTAATATCACCTGCATTGATAGTTACATTAGCCTATGTGGAAACACCTGCTTTGCTAGTTACATGTGTTTCTGTGGCAACACTATTATTTCTAGCTACATTTGTTTTAGGCAACTCCTGCATTGCTAGCTACATTTGCCTTTGTGGCAACATGTGCACTGCTTGTTACATGTGCCTCTGTGGCAACACCTGCGGTGCAAGCTGCATGTGCTTCTCTTGCCATACCTACACTGCTAGCTATATGTGCCTTTGTGGCAACACCTGCACTTTTAAATGTGTGTCTCTGTGGCATCACTTGCATTGCTAGCTACATGTGTGTCTGTAGCAACACCTGCGTTACTACACATGTGCCTATTTGGCAACACCTGCATTGCTCTCTACATGTGCCTCTGTTGTAACTTCTGCATTACTAGTTACATTTGCCTTTGTGGCAACACCTGCACTTCTATCTACACATGTTCCTATGGCAAAACCAACATTGCTAACTACATGTGCTTCTGTGACAACACCTGCACTGATAGCTACATGTGTCTCTGTAGCAACACCTGCATTGCTGTAAATGTGCCTCTGTGACAACACTTACATTGCTAGCTACATGTGACTCTGTGGCAACACCTGCATTACTAGATGCATATGACTCTGTGGCAACACTTGCGTTACTAGATACATGTGTCTCTATGGTAACACCTGCACTGCTGACTACGTATGTCGCAGTGACAACACCTGCATTGCTACCTACATGTATTTCTGTGGTAATGCCTGCATTGCTATCTACATGTGCCTCTGTGGCAACACCTTCATTGCTAACTACATGTGTCTCTGTGGCAACACCTGCACTGCTAGCTACATGTACCTCTGTGGCCACACCAGCGTTGCTTGCTAAATATGTCTCTGTGGCAACACCTGTGTTGCTAGCTACAATTATCTCTGTGACAAAACCTGTACTGTTAACTACGTATGTCTATGTGACAACACCTGCACTGCTAGCTAAATATGACCTGTGGCAATACCTGCACTTCTAGCTACATGTGCCTCTGTTACTACACCTGCATTGCTAGCTACATGTGTCTTTGCAGAAAAACCTGAATTGTTAGCTACAAGTGCTTCTGTGGCAACACCTGCATTGCTAGCTACATGTATCTCTATGGCAAAACTTACTTTGCTAGATACAAGTGTCTCTGTGGCCACACCTGCATTGCTCACTATGTATATCTCTGGAGCAACACCAGCATTGCTCTCTACAGTGACTCTGTGGTAACATCTGAATTGCTAGCTACATGTGCCTTTGTGGCAACACCTGCACTTCTATACACATGTGTTCCTGCGGCAACACTCACATTGCTAACTACATGTTCTTCTGTAGCAACACCTGCATTGTTATGCTGCTAGCTACATATGACTCTTTGGCAAAACCTGCATCACTATATATATATGACTTTGTGGCAACACCTGCATTGCTAACTACATGTGCCTCTGAGGCAACACCTGCATTGATAGTTACACATGTCTCTGTGGAAACACCTGCATGGCTAGCAACATGTGCCTCTGTGGCAACACCTGCAGTGCAAGCTACATGTGCCTCTTTGGCCACACCAGTGTTTCTAGCTACATGTGTCTCTGTGGTAACACCTGTGTTACTAGCTATAAGTAACTCTGTGGCAACACATGGTTACCAGCTATGATTTTCTCTGTGGCAAAACCAGCACTGCTAATTATGTATGACTCTGTGGCAATACATGCGCTGCTAGCTACATATGCCTTTGTGGCTACACCTGCGTTTGAAGCTGCATGGGCCTCTGTAACCACACCTGCATTGCTAGCTATATATGCCTTTGTGGCAACACCTGCATTTCTATATATATGTGTCTCTTCGGCAATACCTGCTTTGCTAGTTACAAGTGCTTCTGTGGCAACACCTGCATTGTTAAGGATATATGCCTCTGTGGCAATGCCTGCATTGCTAGCTATATGTACCTGTTTACTATATACATTGTGATTCTGTGGCAAACCTGCATCGCTAACTAAATGTTCTTCTTTGGCAACAACTGCATTGCTAGCTACAAGTGCCTTAGAGGCAACACCGACATTGCTAAGTAAGTATTCCTTTGTGGTGACACCTGCACTGCTAACTACATGTGCCTCTGATGCAACAACTTCACTGCTAGCAACATGTGACTATGTGGCAACACCTGCATTGCTAACTACACTTGCTTCTGTGGCAACATCTGCACTACTCACTACGTATATCTCTGTTGCAACACCTGCACTGCTAACTAAGTATATTTCTGTAGTAATTTCTGCATTGCTTGCTACATGTGTCTCTGTGGCAGCATCTACACTACTAGCTACATGTGACTAGTGTTTGTGGCAACTTGTGCGCTGCTAGCTACATGTGCATCTGTGGCAAAACCAGTGTTGCATTGGTAGCTATATGTGCCTCAGCAGCAACATCTACACTTCTAGCAACATGTGCCTCTGTTGCAACAACTGCATTTCTAGCAAGATGTGCCTCTGTTGCAAACTTCCACTGCTAGCTACATGTTCCTCTGTGCAAAACACATGCGCTTCTAACTAAATGTGTCCCTGCGGTAAAGCTGCATTGCTAGCTACATGTTCATCTGTGGTCCAACCTACATGGCTAATTACATGTGTCTTTGTGGCAACACCTGCAATTCTAACTACATGTGTCTCTACGGCAACACCTGCATTGCTATCTACATGTGCTTCTGTGTCAACACCTGCACTGCTAGCTACATGTGTTTTTGTAGAAACGCCTGCATTGCTCTACATGTGCCTCTGAAGCAATGCCTGCATTGCTTGCTATATGTGTATGTGTAGCAACACCTGCACTGCTTGCTACAATTGCCTTTGTAGGAGCATGTGCACTGCTAGCTACATGTGCATCTATGATGGCTACACCTGCATTGCAAGATACATGTGTGTATCTGATCACACCTGCATTGCTAGCTACATGTGCCTTCGTAGCAACACCTTCACTTCTAACTACATATGTCTCTGTAGCAACACATGCATTTCTAGCTACAAGAGCCTCAGTAGCCAGATCTGCATTACTAGCTAGATGTGACTCTGTGGCAACATCTGCACAGTTAGCTACATGTGCCTTTGTGGCAACACCTGTGTTGCAAGCTACATTAGCCTCTGTGGTCACACCTGACTGCTAAATACATGTATCTCTGCAGAAACACCTGCATTGCTAACTACATAGTCACTTTGGTAAAACTGCATTGTTTACTACATGTGTCCCTGTGGCAACACCTGCAATGCTTGCTACATTTGTCTCTGTGGCAACACCTGAGATGCTAGCTAAACTTTCCCTTGTGGCAACATGTGCACTGCTAGCTACATGTGCCTCTGTGGCAACACCTGCTAAGCTAGCTACATGTGCATTTATGTCACTGCTGCAAAGCTTGCTACATGTGCATTTGTGGCAATAACTGCACTTCTAACTTCATAAATCTTTGTATGCAACACCTGCAGTGCTAGCTGCATGTGTCTCTTTGGCAACACCTACACTGCTATCTGCATGAGCCTCTGTAGCAACACCTGCATTACTAATTACATGTGTCTCTGTGGCAACACTTGCATTGCTTGCTACATTTGCCTTTGTGGCAACACATGCATTTCTAACTAAATGTGTCTTTGCGGCTACACCTGCGTTGCTAGCAGCATGTGCCTCTCTGTGAATACCTACATTACTAACTTCATGTGTCTCTGTGGAAACACCTGCAATGCTAGCTACATGTGCCCCTGTGACAAAACCTGCATTGCTAGCTTCATATAACTCTATAGCCACACCTGCATTGCTAGCTACATGAGCATTGTGGCAACACCTGCAATTTTGACTACATGTGTCTCTGCGGCAACACATGCATTACTAATTACATGTGCTTCTGTGCCAACCCCTGCACTGCTACCTACATGTGTCTCTGTAGTAACACCTGCATTTCTATACATGTGCCTCTGTGGCACACCTGCATTGCTAGCTGCATGTGTTTCTTTGGCAACACCTACACTGCTATCTACATGAGCCTCTGTAGCAACACCTGCATTGCTAACTACATGTACCTCTCTGGCAACACCTTAATTGCTAGATACATGTGCCTCTGTTGCAACACATGCACTGCTAACTACATGTGCCTTTGTGGCAACACTTGTTTTGCTATCTTTAAGTACCTTTGTGACAACACCTGCAGTGTTAGGTACAATTTCCTCTGTTTAAACACCTGCATTGCTAGCTGCATGTGCCTCTGTTGCAACTCTTGATTTGCTAGCCACATGTATCTCTGTGGCATCATCTGCACTGCTTGCTACATGTACCTCTGTGGAAGTACCAGCATTGCTAACTGCATGTGCCTCTGTGGCTACACCTGCACTGCTAGCTGCATGTGCCTCTGTTGCAGGACTTGTTTTGCTAGCTACATGTGACTGTGGCAACACCTGTGTTGCTAGCTACATTTGTTTGTGGCAACAGCTGAACTGCTAACTATATATTTCTCTGGCAATATATGCATTGTTTTTTACAATAGCTTCTGTGGCAGCACCTTCATTGCTAGCTACATGTGTCTCTGTAGCATCACCTACATTGCTAGGTACATGTGCCTCTGTTGCAACACCTGCACTACCATCTACATGTGCATTGGTGGCAACGCCTGCATTACTAACAACATGTGACTTCATGTCAACACCTGCATTGCTAGCTACATGTGCCTCTGGTGCAACACACGCATTGCTAACTACATATATCTCTGTGGCAACTGCTTAAGTTGCCAATGGAAGGAGATAATCATGCCATGGAAAATAATTTGTAAATGATCCACAAATGGTGATTTACAGAGGGAGGAACCACCTAGCAAATAATAGATGGGGAAAGAAACACAGTTAGAGAGAGTATAACCCCATATTTAGAGATTATAGGAAGGAGGTGGAAGGTTAGAGAGTAAAGTGGAAATGATGATGCAGAGAGAGAGAGCATAGCCATAGAGTTGTTTCAAAATAACCACCTTTACTTACCACACATTCTATGTAATGTCTAGTTCCAGTCCAGCATAGATCTTGTTGCAGTGGAATGTAAATACATCAATTTTGAAGCCCACAAGAATTACTGTCTCATTTATTTTAAAGTTTGCCCATATAATATTGTTCATGGTGCATTGCAGTACAAGGTGCATTGCTATCAGGGTGCATTGCATGTCAAGGTCCATTTCAGTTCTAGGTGCATTTCAGGTCAGGATGCATTGCAGCTGCCAAGTACCATAAGATGTGCAAACATGGTACTATCATTGACATTCCTGGGGAGTGCATAAGATTGGTCCTGGAGTGCAACCAGACCCTTCCTACAGTTCACAGTAGGTAAAGGGTCTGGCTAGCTGGTTTTAGCTGGAGAAAGAGGGAAAAATTTAAAAACACCAAAAAAAAAATATCCTCAATGACCCAACTAATTCATATATCAATATATATAATTATTCTGAGACGAATTATGAATATTAATAATTATTTGTAGTGGTTGACATGGAGACTACATGCGATGTTTGCACTGTAAATGACTCCACACTATGTCCTTCTTGAATGGAGTGCTCACTAGGATTACGTGTTTGTGATGACACCATCTCTAAGTGGTACCTCTCTCTTACCAGCTATTAGGAGTTCTAGACTCTCCTTGATCATATCCCAAACTTTAACCCTAATCCTAATCCTGATTTTAATCCTATTCCCAACTGTAATCCTGATTTTAGCTCGGTCCTAACTTCAGTCCATTTTCAGTATTGACCTTTTCTTTTGTCCTAACCCACCAGTGGACTTCCACAACACCAAACAAACTGATATGAAATATTTGGAATCTATTAGTGAATTAGTCATCCTAGAAGAGCCGTCACTGTGGTAAACATGCATTGAACTTAACTAATCCTCCAATAGGTTGGATTTGTAATAATGTGTGTTTGTGTGTGCGTGTGTGTATGTGTGCATACATGCGTGCATGCATGTGTGTATGTGTGCAGGCCTGGTTCATCCTGACCTAGTGCATATCTGCCCGGTAAACCAGCGTCTCAGCATCACCCAATTCAATCAGGACAGTGCCTTACAACATTTTTTTCTTTATTTTTGTTGTCTGGTTGTCAAGGTAACATCTTGCTTAAATCTGGAGTGCATTGTTTGAGGGGTCGGGCACTTACTGGTACATAGACACACACACGTGTATGCCAGAATAGAAGAACTTTGCCCTTGCAGAGGTTCACTAGTTTAGTGATCTATGGTGTGTCCTGCCCTTGAGCATTATGAGGACAGGTCAAATTGCATTGTGTGCTGGACCTACTGGTAATGTATGCTATCAGGTGATTATCAATTATGCATCGTAACACCTGATTATAAAATAATATCTGAATTTTAATGGCACACACCTAATACACCCCTTTACCTTACATGTGGGACACCCTGACGGTGTTTTAGTCTGTTTTAAGTGGAGCAGTGTAGTGGATGTAGTGCTTCTCTTGGCCTGTGGCTGCCATACTCCTCAGGGCAGCAGCTGAATAGCTGTGTGCAAGCAAGCAAGCTATGTTCAATCATGACAGATGTCTTCTTCCTTCCTCCTACTCCCTCCCTCCTTCCTCCCTCTTCTCTATCTCTTCTCCTGTCCCATCTTTCCCCCCCAGCCATTTTTTCCTCTTCTATCCTTTCTCTTTCTTAATTCTCTATTCTCTCCCTCCTCTCTCCTTGTTCTCTCTCAATTCCATCTTCTCTCTCTCCCTCCCATTCTCTCCTTTTATTTCCTCCCTCCCTCCCACTTCCTCTCTTCCTCTTCTGGGGCAGCCCTTTAGCCACAACCTGTCTCAGGCCAGTATTGTGGAGCAGAACACAATCCTGAACGACCATAGTGTGGACTATCCCACTCACCCTTAGGTAAGTTTGGAGGCCAAGGTCTTCATCAGATACTGTCTATCCTACCAGAAGGAGGTTCGGCCAGACATGCTCTCTCTCTCTGTTTTCCAACATGTACATTCTCCCTAAGAAACTTGCTCCTGCTCCGACCAGCAGCAGCAATGGACTCACTACTACCACTGGACACTATGTCTGTGTTCTTGTGTGTGTGACCATGTGATTGTGCTAGAAACTTTTTCGACTCTAAGTTGCTCACTTCCTGATCCTCACATTTATGTGCATGTGGTAATAAAATTAAAAATTGGTGCACTTTAATATGAAAGAGGGACTCTGACCACAACATGCCTTGGTGGTGCTGGTTGGGTGTGGTATGTTGCATTGTGGGGGCATTAGCAGTGTGGGGGGGCATTAGCAGTGTGTGTGGCATTAGCTGTGTGGGGGGGCATTAGCAGTGTGGGGACATTAGCAGTGTGGGGGGCATTAGCAGTGTGGGGGTGCACTAGAAGTGTGGGGGACAATAAACAATTAGTTGGCAGCAAACAATGTCTGTGATGTAGACTTGCTGAATTTTAGTGGTCCAGGTGGACAAGGGGTGACCTAGTTTATTATTTATTAATATTTTTTTTTATTAAATTTTTTGTTAAAGGTCTATTGATTCATTGGGACTGTCCTATTAGGTGAAGGAAGAGCAGAAGGGCTTGTGTTAGACTGCTAGTAAAGGGAGAATAATATTTAGGAAAGAATGAGTTCCAGTTATTAAGGTTTTGTGATTATGTGTCAGTAAATGTAATCATCTTGACAAGTTTAGAGAACATGTAAGATGCAGTGTTTTTGTTTGCTTTTTTTTTTTTATTTAAAAAATTTTTTATTATTATTATTATTATTTTTCCTTCTTCCTCTTCTCCACTCCCCCTTTTTTGTTTTTGGTTTTTTGTTTTTTGCTTTTTGACTGCTTGTGTCTTATTCAAGTGTCATGATAAAATATTGGTTGTTGAGTGTTACTACATTAAAATTATTTTATTGTATGAATCTTACATAATGGTTTGCAAATGTTATATAAGAATTAAATTATCAAAAAGATATAGTCCATCAAAGTTCCTGATGATGGAAAATTTGAATTCTTTTTTCCACACTTGGGGGAAGGGGGCAATTTTAGTAAAAATTTATCATGTCTGCATAATTTTACCAAAATTACTTTTATCTGTTGCAGAGACATATTAAAACATAAAACAGCTAATTAGTGTGTTGATGTGTATTACATGACACATTCTCAACCAAACATCAACATTGTTTATTTCACTATTTGTAAACAAATCAAAATCCTTACTGTGTCAGCATGTTTAACTGCTTACAGCAGATGTAATAGAAGAAGAAGCCAAATCCCACTGAATGAAAAAAATATGTAAATGACCATATTATACACATTGTACATGACTATAAATACAATATTTTTTATCATGGTAGATATTATGAATATTGTATGAATTAATAAACACAAAATTTTTTACCTTTTTTCCTTATAAAGAAGTTCTTGTCTTCAAGAAGTAGTTGAGGAGCTATCTTCATTAACAGGTACTCATCACATCACCGAACAGTAGCCACCACCCTTCCATTACCAATATGTTATAAATAAAAAAAAAATAATAATAAAAAAATTATTCATAATTAAATAATGTTATCATTACTTCAACATTTCAGTAATATACATAGAATTTTTCAAACATTTTTCTCCACTGAGTTAATACTGAACTATTACAAACAAGGATATCTTGAAGATAAAAAGTGTAGGGGTCATCACCAATATTTAATGGTTTTTAACTCTACTACACCTTGCTTTAAAAAGCAAAAGTATGAAAGGATTATGCTTCACAATTTTACTACCAATAATGGGATAACAGCTGACTGCTGACTATAGCTAGGTTTGTTTTATTGCTGTGCCATGTGATACATGCTAAAGCTGAATAGCTAAATTGGTAGGTACTACAGTATGTAATATTGCAGGTTTACCATATAAATAGCATATATCTTGTATTCTATTTTACCTATAGACAGTTTCTGCCATTCAAATTAGGATCATAGTTTATTTTGTGATCCACTGGTGTGCCTCTTAGGAATTACCCATCTTCAAAGTTGGAGTTTCTCTAGCATCATCTATCCCTGACTGTAAAAATCAATAAACTTGTAGTTATACTAAAATATCAAAACTTTTGTCATGTATAGAAAATATCAGCATCATAATCTTTACCTTAAGATGGATATGATTCTATTGGCTAAGGATTTAGTTGAATTTTTCCTTTTTTTTTCCCTAACAAATTGGTGGTCCACCAAGGTTTCATTGAATCCTCTTAGAATCTGCTAATGCATTGAACAAGAGGCTTCATTCACTGATATCCAGAAAGACAAACTTTGGCAGGTCCTAGATACTGACTATAAACCTATTGGAAAGAAGATCAATTGTCTTACACCATATACTTCGTGTACTATTTTTATATAGTGTACAATTGAAAGTGGCATAAGTATGCAGATTAGAGGGAGTGAAGTTTTTCATAGCAGAATTCAATGTATGAACATGTGCATACCAAGCCTCACCCACTCTACCACCTTTCATGGTAACTCAAGGAGAAAAATCATACACACACACACTAACTTATCCTCCCACCCATGTACACCAATGAACACTCAACCGCCCACTCATTCACACATGAATATATGCAAAAGTAAATAATTGCCATGTTGTTCACTCTTTGGTTGCTAGGGGATGTGACCTACAGCTTTAAAAAGTCAACTTTCTTTTAATTTTAGGTCCAAATAAAAAAAAAAAAAAAAAAAAAAAAAAAAAATATATATATATATATATATATATTTTTTTTTTTTTTTTTTTTTTTTTTTTTCTTTTTTTTCAGAATACAAGCCATAAGCATGTAAAATCCATACTGACCAAAGTTACCTGAGGATCTTTAGATTCTTCACTGGTCTCCTGCAGAGAAAAAAAGAAGAAAAAGAAGAGGAGGAAGTACACACAAGTAATGTTGATTCAATATTACATGCATATAGATATGATGAGGAAACCTTTTTGGGTACAAAGAAAGGGATGTTGTTTTCAGTCAAATAGAAAATTATGAGCCCTCCCTGGCTCCTGTCCTCTGTTACTCAGGCATCCAGAGCACAGCAACTTGATCCCTAACACACAAGTTAGGTCTCACTACCCAACTTCTATCAAGGCTCCCACACCACCCCTCTATTAGTGGCTGGTTCCCAAAGTGTGTTCTCAACAAAGATAAGTATCATAAACTAATCCAGTAAACTACTGGTATCAGACAATAGATTCTTTTACAATATTTGCACAACAGCTATACACAATGATACACTCTTTGGTAGTTAGTGCAGAACTTAATTATATTCAGTTGTCTCTGTCTTTTATACTTTATAGTTTGTGGTTACTTTCTGGGCCTCTGCTCCCAGGGGCCAGCTGAATCCTTCTCATGTGATTTTTCATAATAATCTTTATCCAGCATCTCTTGGTTACCCACATTCATATTACCTACAGAATTCTCATAACTCCTGTCTTTATCCAGCCTCTCTTTGTTACCCACATTTGTATTAGTTGGGATTGGTCCTCCTCCAGTGGCTCTGACAAAAATCATTTTCTTTAAAGCTAGGTATAATGAAAACTTGTATCAATAAATTAAATTGAATGTTTCGATTAACTTATCATCCCAAAATCACAGCCTATTGCCATTGGGCCCTGCAGTGCATGGAAAAAATGGAAATATGGAGAAAGGAAGGAAGTTTGGGAGGTGAAGAGGAAGTAAGAAGAAAAGAAAGAATGAATTGAGGAAGGAAATATGGAAGGAAGGCAAGGAGGAGAGAAGGAGGAAGGCAAGGAGGAGAGAAGAAAGGAAGTCAAGGAGAAGAGAAGGAAGGAAGGAAGGAAGGAAGGAAGGGAGGAAGGAAGGAAGGAAGGAAGGCTCATATGATATATGCAGTGTTTTGATAATATGTCAAAATTTATCATAATTATATTTTCCCCCTTTAAATGGGCAACTTTAACAAGAGTGATCTCACAATGCAATGTACAAACTCTGTAGACGAAATGACCTCACAGGTAACATTTGAAGTCCTCAGTGTAAGCAACTCATTAAAGAAAATGTATAATTATGGCCATTTGCAAGATGATAATTGTGCATCCACAAGGAAATCAAGGATGTGGAGGTCAGAGAGAACAGTGCTGTCTCAAGGTACAGAGTGAATGGAAGTCACAGTGGAAGTGCTAACTCCAGATACATAGTGAGTGGAAGTCAGAGATAACAGTACCAACTCCAGGAACAAATCGAGTAAAAGTAAGAGTGGAAATGCTAGAGAAAATAGTGCCAACTCCTGGTAGGTAGTAAGTAAAAGTCAGAGAGAACAGTGCTAACTCCAGGTACAGAGTGGAGGTGCAAAGTAGTAATGGATCATCCATATTGAAATCGATGAGGAGGAGGTCAGAGGTACATAGTGAGTGGAAGTTGTAAGAACAGTGCAAACTCCAGGTACAGAGCGAGTGTAGCTCAATGAACAGTGCCAACTCCAGGTACAGAGTAAGTTGAGGTCAGAGAGACAATACCAAAATAATTCCCTCTTCCTCCAAAGCCTAATTGTAACTTGGTCCAATGAAATATGTATTTTTAAATAGTATGTAAACAGAATCTGTTTGAATATACTACAAGATATAAAAAGATGCATAAGGGGAATGTCAATTTAAATTTTTATTAAAATGAGTTACTTATATACTAAATTAGCTATTCCTTAATATAAAATGCATTATCGAGGAAAGCGAATGTCAGCAAACAAAAAGTAGATACAAACAGACTTGGTTACACTAGAGTTGTTAGTAACAGAACTTTGTAAAACTAAGTCCACTGTATTTAAAAAATTAATTTACTTGTCCAGCATATTAAGTTGGCTAACCACCACTTAATCTGCATACCTCCCCCCCATCTGCCAATGACTTTCCATGTCTGCCATTCTTTATACACAAATTAAGTTTAAAAAAGTAAATATGAGGCATTGTGATACTACATCAAGACTGGTGAGTAATTTCACCACCCACTCCCCTCCCTCCTTTTCCTCAATTCCTGTGCAATTTGCAACACAACTTGGATTATTATATATATTAATCATTATTATTTTTGTTTTATCATTGATTACATTAGCCATTGCATTTTTTTTGCCTATACATGTAGCAAACAAGAACTCAACCACATCAGGGACTCCCTCCTGGTCACTACTATGGGCAAATAACAGTGAAATTTAATCCAGAATGGAGATCTCTAAAATGAAATAAATTTGCAACAAAAAATGAGGTGGTGAGAGTTGGGGGGGGGGGGGGGAAATTTGTACTTTAGAAAGTAAAAAATATAATGTAACTGCAACAAAGCAGGTAAGTGAATTGCCTCTGAAGGGAGAAATCCTCCACCCCCCCCCCCCCCCCCCATGGAATGGACATGGGCCTGGGAATAGTATCACTTACTGAGTGACAGACACTGGGAACTTACATTAGATTAATACTACTGGGAGTACTGTTTATCTTGTAAACTAATTATATTTTTAAAATTTGATTTATTTCTTGTCATTTATTAACTTTTTTAAACTTTGAATTTAAATTTAATTAGACCAATGCCGGACCAGCCTGCCTTGTTACAACAGCTGGGCATGTTCAAGTAGATTAGGTGAATAGCATTTCCCACCAACTGATGTATGATGTAGTCTAAATTTACCAGTCTTTAAGAGTGTGAAGTCATATTCCTAAAGACTGAGATGCGACTTACATTGGGTGGCTCTGGAAGAAGTACATGAAAAGAGTATGACTTATATCACTGACTTGTAGTTGCCAGGTTTTTACCTGTGGTACACCGTATTGTAACACTTAGAATGGTGGGTGTGGGGGTTTGGACATAAAATGGATTATTCACCTATGACTACATCTAGGTGGTTGTACTGCATGTGAGTCAAGAAAAATATTGTAAAAGGATACCACAATCTATTCTCATCTAACCGTATTCACATAGAAGTATACATTTCTGTAAATACTAAATTAATTAAAATGTTTTACTATCTAAGACACTTTTCTTTGCTCTTGGAGACACATCTGGAGTATAAAGACTGTCACCTCAAATGTGTATACCATATTGTGCATCACAACTGTCCTTTTCCCTCTGTCTGGATGTGACAATAGTTAGATGTGAAAAAAATCGTATGAGTAGAATTTGGTTGAGATGCTAAAGCATGTTTACAACTACAATTTTCTGTTATGACACTGAATAATAAGTATGTTAAGGGGGAAAGGAAATATTGGTTCATTGATATTTTAAATGGCAGCAACTATCTTATAAGTGATAATAATATTTCATTGATTCCCAGATAATTAAGGGCTCCTAGGACTTCCTTTCACACTCCCTATTTAAAATGATGGTGAAAAAAGATCTATTTGGGTCCACCATAAGGGAAAAAATCTCATCAGATATTTCTGTCATCACCACACACTATGGGTAATGAATACATGTGAATATGTTTGTCATGCATTTGTTCAAGCCCATCCATGAAGACATTATACTGTCAGCTTCATTATAAGCCTGTCCTCTATGTATTGATGCTGGGAAGCTGCTTTGTCAGGAAGCTTATACATCAACACAGAATCCACTTGACATTCTAATTGAATCCAATAAAAGAAGACAAATTTAACTGTACATTGTTTATTTCTGTTGATTTCATCCCATTCTTCATCAGCAATTCTGGGAATCCAAGAAGGTATTGTTGCCTTCAATGATTAATGTCACATTACAGCTGCAAAGTTACCAAACTTGTATTGCTTCTGCAAGCTGTATAGCTATATGTTTATTAATAGTGTGATTCTCCATGTATGTATGAATGAATTTTGTACATCTGTAACTAAAAGCGCACACTATTTTCTATACTAACTTGGGATTTTCTGAATAGTTGATCTCGAACACCAATAATACATGTGATTTACATCATTGGTACTAATTTAAAGCATTTGAAGGAAAAAAAAAGTGCTCTGAGTTTGGGGGGGGGGGGGGGGGCCAGCTCCCCCTGATATTAATTTGGAGAGGCTGAAACCCACTCTGCTCCCCTGATTTTTCCTCCTCTGAAGATCATCTTAGCATATGATTCTTCACCATATCGAGTGGGAGCTGTTATCTCTCACTATATGGAAGATGTGAGCAAAAAAACAAATAGGGTATGTGTTAAGTTTATTAATGGCTGCCTAAAAGAAGTATTCTCAGCTAATAAAATAGGCACTTACAACAATTTTTAGAGTGAAGAAATTCCATCCATAATTGCGTGGCCAAAGTTTTACAATCTGCACTGATCATTAACCATTCAAGTACTTGTTCTATGACTCTTGTCCTCTACCAGTAATGGCATCCTTGAGTACTCTGTGATGGGCCATGACATTGGGTGCTAATCACTAATTGATTGATTATAAACCTGGTATGAATCAGGGGAATGCTGATGGGTTGAGTACATTACCTTATCCAGAAGCACCAGGACATATTCACATACCTATAGATGTTGTGTTAGTAATGAACCAAATAATCTACTAATATCAAGGGGTGGATCCTATCTTATCTAAGATGAAAAGTATTGCATGACAGAATGATCACCAGGGTGTGAGGATTAGCAAATTCAGCCAACAATGGAACAGAAGACAAAGATCTCATTTTAAGATGTTTGCCTGCTTTTTGGATCCTGACTCTTGGACAAAACCTTTTAAATCCACCAACAATAAACTAACCAAAAAAACCCCTACAGACCTAATCATATGGAAAGAGATATCTAACAAACTAGCAAGCAACCAAACAAAGAATCAAGCAAATAAAAAAAAATACAAACCAAAAAAACAACAACTACCTTTATGTACAAGTAACAAAATTCTTATTTGCAGTAAGTTAATATCTAAAACTTTAAATTAAAAAAACCCAACAAAAGAGCATCAACTGAGCATCAACTTTATAATCCTTATCAATCAAAATGCTACGATAAATTTATTAAAAAACAAAACATGAAGTGTAGGTCCTTAGCTGCCGAAATTAAGAACAACTTATATAGGAAATCAGATAAATATAAAATAAGTATATAGATACACATTTATATAAATAAAATAGATACTAAATTTGAAAAAAATCCCTTCAAACTTATATTTAAATCCTGGAATATATGCACTCAAATTGGACATGTCATGCAGCGAGACTTTTTCTCCTATAGGACAAGTGTACGACATGTCCACCTTTAAGATATGACAACCTATAAAATATGTACTCCTGTGTGACATGTGCACCTGTTTAACATGCCAGATATATGCTCCCATATGACATGTTGCCACATAAGACATATCCTCCCATAAGACATTTCATTTTACAAGATATTTTCTCATGTCTACTGTGTGATATGTCCACCTGTAGGACATTTCATCCTGTATGACATGTCATCCCATAAGACATGCCCTCCCATAAAACATATCCTCCTAAAAACATACCCACCTGTAAAACTTGACCTCATGCTGTATTTGTGCTTCCGCAAGACAAGTAATTCCATAAGGTAAGTCTTTCCATGGAAAAAAAATATACAACTGAGACATGTCCACTCATAACAGAAATTCTCCTATAGGATAAGTATTTCTGTAATACATGTGCTTTCATAAGACATATTTTACAATACATATCCACCTGTAAGACATGTTCTCCTATGAGACATGTCCTACAATAAGAAATATCCTAATATGTCCTCTTGCAGGACACATAATCCTGTAGGACATGCAATCTTGTAAATCATTTTTTGTAGATACATCATGTTATTAGACATTGTAGGAAATATAATCCTGTAATACATGCCCTCCAATATAACATATCGACATATAAGACATGTCCTCCAGTAAGACATGTCATGTTATAAAATATATCCTCACATAGACATATATTCCTTAAAAATATTTTCACCTATATGAAATGTTCTCCTGTAAAACCTGTTCTCCTACATGGTTTGTCCATCCAATGTAGGACATGTGCTCCTAAAAGACATGGCCTCTCATAAGACATGTATTCCTGAAAGATATATCCTCATGTCTTTCTGCAAGACATGTCTGTCTGTAACACATGCCCCTACATAAAACATGCACTATTGTAAGGCATGTCCTACCATAGGATTTGTTTCCAATAGGACATGTACACCGTTAAATATGTACACCCTTGATACATTTACTCCTTATAAGCATGTAGTCTGATAAGACATGTCCCCTTAAGACACATTCTACTTTCAAACATGCCCTCCAGTATCACATTTCCTCTCTAACGATTGTCCATCTATAACACATGTGCTCTAGTAGAACATGTCCACACTAAGAACATGCCATCCCATAAGATATCCTGTAAGACAAGCCACCCTGATTGAAACACTTCCCTTGAGTAAGATATGTCCTTCTGCAGACAAGAAAATACGTCCTTCTATAAGACATGTCTTCCTTTATGACATTGATCTCCTGTATGATGTCTTCCCATAAGACATGTACCCTTGTAAATCAAGTCATCACGTCAGACATGTCTCACCTATATAATTTTTGTGACCACGGCATTTAGACTTCTTTGCCTTGAGAGTAAGTTGACTGGAATAGAGAAAATAGTGGAGGAAAGGAGCGAATAATTCCAATATTATTAAAAGCAGCAAACATATTTTTGGAATGATTATGCTTGGGAAGGAAGGTTTACTAATTAGAGAAACATTTGGAGAAACATAGCAAAAACACAGCCTTCGACTTCGATTGTGCTCCAGTTCAATATAATTGAGCTGATTTAAAAATATGTAATTTTGTTTATGATAAACTTCGAGCCATATTCCTTAAAGAGAGTTAAATTTGTTAAAGTTTCTTTAATTTAAATATATCGAATTGATAAGATAATGCATGTTCCTGGTCTCAACATAAATGTTTTTAAAGGCTCACATTAAAAGGCACAAAACTAAAAATGTCATGAAAATCTTCAAATTAGGATCAAGTTATAGCTTTCTGTATGCATCCTTAGATGCTTGCTTAAATCACAGCTCTGAGTGAACTCTTTCCACAGTGTCCACACTTGAATGGCTTCTCACTGTTTGAGTCCTGAGGTGCCTCTGTAGGATGTCACTATGACTGAAACTTTTCTCACAGTGCTCACACTTGTATGGCTTTTTTCCTGTACATATCTGGAGGTATACCTTTAGATTACTATTCTGACTGATTCTTTTCACTGCGTTCACACTTGTATGGCTTATCTGCTGTATGTGTCCTTAGGTGGACCCGTAGAGTACTATTCTGACCGAAGCTCTTCTCACAATGCTCACACTTGTATGGTTTCACACCATTATGTGCATTGAGGTGGCTCTGAAGATTACTTCTGCCACAGAAACTATTCCCACAGTGCTCACACTTGTGTGGCTTATCTCCTGTATGTGTCCAGAGGTACCCCTGCAGAGTATTACTATGAGTGAAACTACTCCCACAGTGCTCACATTTGTATGGCTTATCTCCTGTATGTGTCCAGAGGTGCCCCTGCAGTGTACTATTATGAGTGAAACTGCTCCCACAGCGCTCACAGTTGTATGGCTTATTTCCTCTATGTGTCCGGAGGTGTCCCTGTAGTACTATGAGTGAAACTCCTCCCACAGTGCTCACACTTTTATGGCTTGTCCCCTGTATGTATCCTGAGGTGCACCTGTAGCCCGTTATTCCACTGAAACTCCTCCCACAATTTTTACACTTGTATGGTTTGTGTCCTGTGTGTGTCCATAAGTGACTCTGAAGGAGAGAATTGCTCATAAAACTCATTCCACAATGTGGGAAATGTTTTTCTTGAGCAACATTTACTTTTGTCCGTATATGTTGCTGTAAATACTCTAATTTAGTGAACTGTTGATTGCACCAGTGGCAAGTGAATGGCTGAGGGTTTGCCCTAGCACATATTGAGCTGCGTCTCAAGTGGATATGAAATGAAGAAAATGCTATAAAGGACTCGCCACAGCCAAGGCAACAGAAATTGGCAGCTGATGCTGTGAATGAAAAAGCAACAACTTGTTATAATTAATGTAACATGAGCCTCAAAAAATGATTTACCTTCAGTGTTTGTATCTTTGCCAATTTTTTTTTTCACATAATGCTTTCTATATCCCCCCAGAAGTTCTGATGCAGGAGAAATGTTTTTGAATGTGCGGTAGTAGATATTGCCGTGGTACTGATACACAATAACATTCTGTTCTTCATGTCTGGCAGTGTTAACAAACTTCATCCAGTTAGAATCAGTGGTATCTTGTCTGTCGATAAAATACGGATCAAGTCCTTCCTGATTTACCTGTTGAGATAAAGGGAGAATACATTCACAACATTGTGTCTCTATGAGCTTGCTAGCTCTGTTCCACATTTAAGAGCATGTATCTGATGTGTATTGTCCTAGTTGATGTGTTTTGTAATAGTTGATGCATGCTTGCCTAGTTGAGGAGTTTTGGCCTAGTTAATTGTGTTATCCTAGTTGATGTGTTTTGTCCTATTTGATGTTTGTTTATTTAGTATAATTTATGTAGTTTGTGTCTCTCTGCATGTCCACTTGACTGTGTATGTGTTTGTCCATGCGCGATGCACCTCTTCCCTGATGCCTGGACCAATCGTCATGAAATTTCAGGTGCTGCTTGTGGAACCACCCTCCCTTTTAGGGAATAATGGTGCAAGTGCAAGTGCACAATTCTATTATATAAACTTTCCTATTCCTAAATGACCACCAAGTTTGAATTTTTAATCCAATCCTAACCATATTCGAAAGGGACATTTGTATAGGAAGATTATTTTTTTTACTAACAACACCAATCTGATCACAGATGAAGTTGAAGTGCATTTTAATATTTCCTTTAGAAATAGGGCATATCCCCATGCCATAAGTATGACAACCAAGAATTCATAAATGAGGTGAGTACAATAAAAAACTAATTACTAGAGATACTTACATAATATTTACTTCACAAATGCCCTAACAAACACTGCCCCCCCCCCTCTATAAAACATTAAGCAAACTGAACAAGTTCAGAAATACAGGAAGTCAGCAGCCAATCAAAAAAGCATGCGTAGGGCGAGTGTTTCTTTAGTACCAGTAAATATATCTAACTTAATGCAAAGTAGTAGTTCAGTCAGATTCAGAAAATTATCTGTCTTACCACTCTTCACCTCTCACAAATGACACAAAATTTTTATCACTTTTTGGGCATAGAAACACACCAATCCTCAACTCCCTTGCATTGGCAGTGTTGTGAAACTACTAGAACTATTAGTTGCCTGGTTTAAGTAGAACATGGAATTTCAGCTTCTCTGAAATTGGGAACACAAATCTCAGGTTGAATATTCACTTATTCTTTATTGACTTCCTCAGCAACTGGATCAATTTCAGGCTGTCCTTGATCTTCAGGGATTATTTCTGGCTGAACTTTAACACTATCTCTTTTGTGATGACTAAGAATCAAGTGAAGCTTGTCAGTCTCATTCTCATAGCCATTTTGTTACAATAAACTTCCAGCTGGTTCTAATTTCAGAGCCAGCTGGAAGAATGCAATATTATTCATGATAAATATTGTTAGTGGTTCACATGCGGTGCTGTGTTTAATTTATCTACACACTCAAAAATTTTAGTAGCTGCTATCATATATATGTACACACAATAGACACACAATACTATATATAAAACCTGTTCATTCTCTCTTTCACAATGAGCAAGGGGAATAGAGAGAAGGGACAGAAAAGAGAAAGAGAAGAGAAAGAGTAATGAGTTACAGAAACTTTATTCTAAAGTTAATATCATGTTAAAAAATATTTTAGGAGGCACTGCTCCAACCTACTAAAAAGTGTGGTTGCTCTAGCCCTTCTAGCCCCCACACTAAGTTGTCCTTGCATGTATACAAATATATACATACACCACTTTCGTTATTAATTAAGGAATATTATTATTACTAGCACGATATTGCAGCCTTTAGTAACATTGCTTGCTAGGTCCACCTTTGGTGGGCTGTGGGCACAAAATTGATTTATGAAGGACATGTCTTATAGGTGGACATGTTTTCCAGGAGTACATGTCTTAAGGAGAAAATGTCTTGTAGGAGGTCATGAGGACATCTCTTAGATGTGGAAAGATTTAAATGGAGGGTAAGTCTCATAGGAAATCGTCCATTGCATGATGGAACATCTTACAGGTGGACAGGCCTTGCATGAGCACATGTAGTATGACTGGAGATATATTATTGATATATTATTCCCTCAACTTCGGTTTTTGAAATTGTAGTTTGAATGTGCCTGAATTAAATAAAGATATGTCTTACTGGAAGGTATGGTCAACATGTGGACAGTTTTATAGGATGGCATATTATGCAGGTGATCATGTATTACTGGAAGATATGTGATAGTGGTGGTCATGTATATCATGAGAATCTCTATTATGGGAGGACATGTCCAGTAGGTGGGCATGTCTTACAGGTCTGTGCAGAAGCTGAAACCATTGATGCTGCTCTGAGTATAGGCAGCTGTTGTATTTTTCTCCAGTAATTTTTTCTTCTCTGAGACATGCTTTTCCAGGATTTATTGTTTGAAATCTTCGTCCTGGCTATTAATTGTTGTTGAAAAGTCTATCCTTGTTATGCATGCTTGATAAACATATTCCCTCAACTTCGTTTTTTTAAATTGTAGTTTGAATATACCTGGCAATGATGTTGGGAGGTTCGGTTATTACTATACACCAATAGAATTGGTTTGAAATCTTCGCTAGACTTATTTTTATATTACTTCTATATCTGTGGTTTTTAAAATTTTTTTTTAAGCAATCAGTACTTTTGGGACACTTTCTTGGCTTTCTCCCAACACTGTTCCTCCTGTAAAATCTATGATAATCATAATTTAGAATATACAGGAACTTAATTTTGTTGTACAGGAATTGTGATGTGTGGAGTTTGGGGCGCAGGGGGCAAGCTGGTTAGTGGGATCACTGAATTTTATAACTTCGGCTGCTCTCTTAGAGCAGCAGTCCCTTGCAACAGGATTTCATGGAACACTATTTCTGAGTGAACTCATTTTTGTTGGTGAAATTGCTGATAATAGGTTTTTAACTTGTCAACTTGGTGGGCAGTGTTGAAATGCATTAACGTCTCTTTGAAATGCTAGCGTGTGAAAGCCTATGCATTCTCTCTGATGGAAATAAAATGATGGATGCATGTCCGACATGAGAACATGTTATATAGGATGGCATGTTATGCAGGAGGGCACGTATTACTGTTAGACATGTGGTAGTGGTGCTCATGTCTTTCATAGGAATATCTATTAAGGGTGGACATGTCTAATAGGTGAGCATATCCTGCAAGCCTGTGTAAAAGCTGCAACTATTTAAGCAGCTGTTAGTTTTATGAACTTTTTTTGTCCAGCTACACTTAGTTTGCTCTGAGACATGCTTTCCATGGGTTTACTGTTTGAAATGTACTTCTTAGGAATGTTGGTTTATTTATGTGGTCCGCTTTGTTGACAATGAATGCTTGGCAAACATTTCCCCTGAACTATAGTTGGAATGGCCCAGCTCTAAACTTTTAGTTGAAATGAGCCAGACAATGGTAATGGGAAGTCATGCTATTTGTGCTAGACAATGGTGATGGGAAGTCCAGCTGTTTCCGTTTCTGGATGGTATGAGGAGGTTCTTATTTGATTCACCCCTGTGGTTTGGCAAAACTGCTTGACCACTTTAGAAATGAAGTTAGTTCCATTGCCTGTCAACAATTCCTGGGGTATTCCAACTCTTGCATACAAATTAATTAGGCCGTTCACTACAGTGTCAGCTGTACAATTTTTTAAGGCATAAACTTCCAGCCACTTAGTAGCTTAGTCCATTGTCACCAAAATGTATTTATTCCCATCCTTTGTTCTTGCTAAGGGACCAAAAATATCCATCACTATGCATTGGAATTGGTTGGCAATTATGGGCAAGGAATGTAATGGGGCTCTGGTACCACAGCCGGCTTTGCTCTCTGACACACAGGACATGACTTACAGATATCTTTAATGTCAAATGCAATGCCAGGCCAATCCATTCTTCTGCGTACTGCCTCCAATGTCCTCTCCAGCCCGAAGTGTCCAGCTATTACCGAGTTGTGGGCCAACTGTAAAACTTTCACCCGAATCGCTTTGGGAACTACGATCAGATCCTTCCCCTGCACATGATAGGGCTTTCTCATCAGGATCTTCTCCTTCCAAAAGTAGTGGTTGTTCTGCTGGGCTGCCTTTACTCGAATCTTTTCCAGGGAGGAGTCGGTCAACTGTTCTTCTTTCAACTGATTCGCTGAGATAGTGTCAAAAATATTCTGTTCACTTGTCAGTGCACTTGTAGAACCCAATACTAGTTCTGGCTCCACCACGCTCTCTTGTGGTGGTTCATGACCAGGGTCATTTTCTTCATCCACTTTTTCTTCCTCGGTCGAAGGAGGAGTCCTGAGTTTGTTGTTGGGAGATGGATTTGGCTCTTTTCTTGGACTCACTCTCTCTCCTGCTGCTCCATCTTCAGGGCAACCTTCAGCCTCACATCCACTGCCACAGGGCTTCAGGGTGTGGATGATTGGTTCGTCCAATGCTTGTTGGGTGGAACTTTCCTCCTCTTGTTTTGCTTGCACTCTCTCCTGCCCCCTTGTCACCGCCAAAGCAAACTCAGTGGTGGTGGGTGTAGGTGGAATAACATCACCCTTTATTGTGATGGATTCGGTCTCTCAGGTTTCTGCTTTCATGGCCTCGCTGAGGTATATTCGAAAGTAGGGTACATCATGGCCTAGTATCACATCTATTTTGATGTGTTTTGATACCCCTACTGCCAGCACTACCCTGGCCGCCGGAAATTCAGTGCTGCAGGCACTTGCTGTACTATATACAATTTTCCACGCCTGTAGTCAGATTGAGAATACATCTAGGATGCATCATCGATTTGATGCAACCTGTGTCCAACAGAGATATTATAGATATACCATTTACTTCTACTGGCTTAGTCCAGGTAAGCTCTCATATTTTCCCTTCACCATGCAGCAATTTACCCCCTCCATTTTGACTCTGCAATCTCTTCTCATATGTCCCAATTTCCCACATCTAAAACATTTTACTTGCTTGTTGTCCTTATGTGGTGGAGGTTTGCTCTCTCTTCTTTGCTTTTAACCAGTTGTCTTGTTTCTAGTTGGTGTGCTCTGTGGAGGTACTTTGTAAGATCCTAGGTCAGTTCGACCTGCTGGGATACCTCATCCTTTCTTGAATTTCCCTGGTACCTAGCCACTGCCTCAGAGAGCTCTTCGAATGTACTTGGGTTTAAGTTCCTCATCTGCCCCTGCAGCCAGGGAGGTAATGTTTGAAGGGCTAGCTCATGGAGCACAGTCTCTAGTGGATCCCTGTTGGAGGTCTCAATTCATTGATTGAAATCCTGTTTGAAGCTCCTGAACCAAGCTTCAGTGTTGCTGGAGTTAAAGTGAGTTTCAAAGATTCTTTTCCTGTATGTCTCAGATAAAATATGGTATGTTCTTAATAATGTTCTTTTCACCATCTCATAGTTTATTTGCTCTGAAGCTGCCAGGGATGCTCACCACTAGCCCCTGTCCAGACAGTGCACTTCTCAAGTATACACACCTTTGGGATGGAGGCCATGCTCCAGCTGTAGCTGTAGCTGTAGCAATCTCCCTTATGATGTCACTACGCTTCCTAGCTAATTCTCTGTAAGTGTTTCGATATGTTCTTTCTCTGACAGGGTTGCATGTTATAATTTATTACTGGAAGACATGTGGTAGTGGTGATTATGTCTAACATGAGAATATCTATTATGAGTGGATATGTTCAGTATGTAGGCATGTGTTACAGGTGTGTGCAAAAGCAGCAACCATTATAGTTGTGAGTTTAGGCACCTATGTTGTTTCCCTTTTTCCAATAATTTTTTTTTTCTCCCAGACATGCTTTCCAAGTATTTATTGTTTGAATTGTTCTTCTTGGGTATTTAGGTTTATTTTTGTAGTCTGCTTGGTTTTTTTTTTTTTTTTTTTTTTTTTTTTTTTTTTTTTTTTTTTTTTTTTTTTTTTTTTTTTTTGAAAAGTATATTGTCTTCAATCATGCTTGACAAACACATTCCCTCAACTGTGTTGTTGGAATACACCAGCTTTAAAATTGAAATTGGAATGACCTGGACAATGATCATGTGAGGTCCAGATGTTATCACACCACTATGAATGGTTTGAAATCTTTGCAGGAATAATTTTCAATTTAATACTATGTCTGTGGCTCTTTTAGCAATAAGCTCTTTTGGCACACTATTTTTTCTTTCTTCTAACCTTGTGCTTAGTATTGTATTTCTCATGAAGTACACTTCAAGGAACTTTGGATCCTCTTCTAGAAGTTGAAGTAGTCCTCCAATTTTGTGATAACACTGGCCCTGAATCTTGAATATGGTGCAAAATCCTTGATTTGTCAGGTTGTGCTATGTTCTGAAGGAGGCCATCTGGAGTGCATGAAGAATTTTATTCTTTATGATTACTTCTGAGATACTTGCCAGTTGAAGTGTTGTCTTAAAGTAGCCTCTTGTGGACTAGTGGGGGCTCCTCAATGAATGTTAGGCTGACTTTTCCATTGGAGCAGCAGGGTCCTGGTGGCTCTTTTTCTCATTCCTTTGCATTGCAGTATTGCCACACCTCTCTCATCCTTCCAATAGTCTCCTTGTTAATATTGGAAACTTGCTTTTAGCCAGATGAGTTTGGTTGTTTCTATTGTTGCTGTTTCCATATTTGTTGCTTCTGTGGTTGTTGTTTCATAAATTTCATATATGTGTCTGGTGTAATGTAGCATTATGAAATTCCTTAGTTTTGCCTTTGATTGTAGTTTGAAGGTGTTGTTTGGATTGAATGACTTGATCTGTTCAATCAATGGAGATGTAGTTAATTCAGTTGTTACTATTGAATTGTAGTTTAGTGGGATATTCAATTTTTTAAACGGCATGATTAGATTCTTGTGGTTATCCAGAAATAATTTTGTAATTATGTTTACATGATGTTTGTTCATTTGTTTGGTTGGGTTGGGTGCTAGTGCAATTTTAAAGTGTAATTTTTTAAGGGCAGAAGTACTTGCACTTCAGTGAGTTTTAATTTGAATTCATAGTAGAGTATACATAATGTGGTTGTAGGTGGTAGATCTGCTTGAAATAAATGCTGCAGTTCCATCAATTAAATGTAGCTGTTTGAAAATGTTTTGTCAAGAGAAGGCTAAATTTAAAACCCAACAATTAAATTTCAATGTGTAAGGTTTGTTCATTTCTGTTTTGTTGTTGCAAAGGTTTTAAAAAAAAATTTTTTTTCTATTATTTTTTTTAATGTTTTAGTTGCACTAAGGTGTTGAATTGAAATATGAATGGATTGTCAAGTTATTGGGTGTACAACTCACTTTATTCCATCTAGAGATTACTTTTGGTGGACTGAATTTCTTTTGAAGGTTTGAATAGGAACTCATTATTTAATCTATAGAGAGTGCCTGTATTGGTCTGTATTGTGGAGTGTCTGTGTTGTCATGGAATGGACACTTGTTTTTATTATTTCTTTGACTTTTTTTGGGGTTGTTCTTTGTTCAGGTGAGGCTTCTTATGGATTTTTCCTCTTTAATCTTTTTTTTTTTTGTTTTTGTTTTGGCTTTGTTGTTTTTTCTAAGAAGAAGCTTCTATTTTGGAATAGAGTGTTCCAATGGTAAGCACATTGTTTGATGATGGCTTGCAAAATGGTGAAGATTGATAAACTCACCATTTCATAAATTCCTTGGTTCATTGACATCCACATGAACTGAGTCCAAATATGACCTCAGATTTACCTGGCTGGGTTCTGTTAAAAGTAATTTTTTGATTAATGATCCCTGTGTTTTTGATTTTATATATATATAGACTAGTGAAAAACCTTCCTTACGTGCAGTTTTTCATCCTACTCTTTGTGGGCTGTGGTCACAAAATTGTCTACTCGTGGACATATTAACTTGGGTTTGTATATATTATATTTGTACATAATTTTGTTTATTTTATTTATTTAGTTCATTTTATTTATTGTATCCATTAATTTGCATAATAGGAAAATGTTTTGCAGGGATTTGTTATATATTAATACAAGTTAATGAGTGTAATAGTGTAAATTCATGGAGTTGTGTTGTATTGTTATGGAATGGGACAGAGTATATCGTATCTTTGGAGTAATATTGTCTTGAAGGTGGAGTTGTACTTGATAAGATTACATAATAAATGCTTGACTGTTCCATTGGAGCAGCAGGGTTGTGGTGGCTCTTTTCCCCATTTCTGTGCATTGCAGTTTTGGCACACATCTCTCATTCTTCTAATGATCACCTTTTACTGCATGCATAGTTTGTGGCAGTATCATATTGGATACCTGCATTTAGACAGGTGAGGTTTAATGTCTCTTTTGATGCTTTTTCCATATTTGTGCTTCTAAGGTTTTGTTTTCTGAGGTTTATCTATGTGTTAGGCATTTTTTGTGGTCATGTTAGGTGGCTTTGTTGTTGTTTCCTAAACTTTATTTGTCTGATAATCATTCACTGTGGTCATGAATGTAGCTTATGTTGATGACGTTTCCTGTGGTTCACCTATCTGGTAGTGTGATTCCAAGATTGTACTGAGCCTGCTTCTCTTGCCTCTTGAAGTTATTTAACCTAAAATGTCTGGGTTTTTTTTTGGGCATATCACTTTGTAATATATGTTGAATGGTTAAACATTGAATTTATTGGTGAGTAATTATTCTATTGCTCTCGAATGTCATTTGAAACTGTTGTTCAGATTGAATAACTTTTTTGTGGTTTGTAAGAAGTGATTTTGTAAGTCAAGTTTACCTGATGTTTACGAATTCATTGAGTTGAACTGGTTGGTAGTGCTATTTTCAAATGTTTTTTTAAATTTTTTTAATGATAGATGTACTTTCATTTTGGTGGCTTTTAATTTCAATTCATAAAAGAATGTCCATGGTATGGTTGTAAGTGCTACACCTGCTTGAAATAACTACTTCAGGTCATTAATTAAGTGTAACTGTTCGTTTATGATTTTGTAAAGTAATCGAAATGTAATATCAAAGGTGCATGGTTGGTTATTTTCTTTTGTTTGTTTGCAATTTGTGTGTGTATGTGTATATGTGTGTGTGTGTGTGTGTGTGTGTTTTTTGTGTGTGTGTGTGTGTGTGTGTGTGTGTGTGTGTGCATATGTTCGGGTTTGGTGGCACTGGTATATTCTAAATGGTGTGGTTGCCTATGTAAGATTAATTTTATAACAACTGCAGCTTACTAATTTTCTTGTTGCTGTTTGTTAATGATTTCATGAGTAACACAAAGGGATGGAAATGAAATATGAACAGGTTTATGTACTTATTAGACTAATATGTATGAATGCAATTTGCATTTTGATTTTCTTATGGAATTAGACTAATATGTATGAATGCAATTTGCATTTTGATTTTCTTATGGAATAATTCTTGATGGGATGTTTTTGTAGAATTTGATTCAAATTTGGAAATGAAGTCTTATTGAATATGTCACACCAGACAGGTTTGAATAGGAACCCATTGTTTAACCTCATGAGAATTTATATATATATATTAGACTTGAGACTGTGGAGTTCCTCTTATTGGAAGAGATGCTTGTTATGGTTTGTTTTTTGTAAATCTTTAATTCTTTTGGCTTTGTTCTCATTTTTGAGAAGTATTTTTTTTTTTGGTAATTATTCTAATAGTTAGCATATTGCCTGATGATGGCATGCCAAATGGTGATGATCAAAAAAATTCACCATTTCAAGGATTCCTCGGTTCATGGACATGCACACATATGCATTGAGTCCTAATATGGTCTCATATTTGTATGACAAGGTTCCATTTAAAAGTGTTTTTTTTTAATTTACAATCTCCGTTTTTGATTATATATGTATACATATAAACACCACTAGCTCTATGATTATATAATTATTATCAAACACCATCATCATCATCATCATCATCATCATCATCATCATCATCAATATTACTATTATTATTTTTGCTTCCATGCAAATTCGTCCTTTGACCACATTGTTTGCTAGGCCCACCTTTGGTGGATTGTGGTCACAAAAATGTCTTATGGAAATGCATTGTCAATGTGCAATATGACTTCTTAAAAAAAAGTGTATTGAAATGATTATTGCCTTTGTTGCTCATTTTTTGATAATGGTCATACAATGTTGGAGGACATGGTGAAAGTTTGAATGTATTGTGGTTTGTATATCTAGAAGTAGGTTTTTCGTTAAATCAGCACTTGCAATTGCCTCACAAGAGTGCAGGTAGAAGTAGGTTTTTCGTTAAATCAGCGCTTGCAATTGTCTCACAAGAGTGCAGGTATTAATAGATGGGAATTCCTCTTAAGGTTGACATATATTGCAGTAAGTCACTTACAATTGGTGGACTTATTCAATTGGTGGATATATTGAGCAATAGTTCATCTTCCATACATTAATAATTAATTAGTTAAATATTATGTTATTACAGTGATGCTATAATATTTTAAAAGGGTTACATGATTTAAATTAAATGCATGCCTGTAGGATATTTAGGGTTTTCAAACAACATGTAGAGTGGGACTGCATGTTTGCCCCTGATGATTGTCATAGGTGTTATTAGAAGATTTTTTTTTTAAAGTCATGTTCAATGTGTGTTCATGTATAATGAAAGATCAGAATTTATTAGAACAGTAGTGTCATACTGTTTAGAGGAACAGTATTGATTAAGATTTTGTGTAAGTTTTGTGTTTATTAATGCTGTACAATGAAGTACTGATTGAATTCATTTCTGATAAATCCTTGTTGCTATCTGCGATGGAAAATGAAAAGTTTATGTGTGCATGTGTGCATGTGTTCATTAATAAACTATGTTAATTAACATTATATTTAATTACACATTTGTATTTTAGAATAATTTATGTATGCTTCATTAAGCAACAGTGTTCTATTGTTGTGATTCATCATTCTAGTTAGATATTGTTTGGTGGTATTGATGTGTATGAATATGAATTGCAATGTTGTTGTTGCTGTGAAAAACTAATGTATTCAACAGAAATATGAAGTGAAATGTACATTTTAAATAACAAATGTATACATATTTACTTTTTTCTTAAAAACTTACAATGAAGATTGTGTTGTTTTGAGGATGATTACACAATTTCTGTAGGTATGTCAATTGTTTCTAAAATTGAATTGAATTTATACTTCTTTATATTTTATTCTTGTCTATAGAATTTTTGATATACACAGTTATCTATAAAAATTTTCTCAATATCATTGTAGTTCGAAATGGGTGCCATGATTTTCAAGTTATCCTTTGAACCAATCCTAGACATTGCCACGTATAGTTGTCCATGAGAAAAAAAAATTATTAACTATTGTTAGCTGTGAGAGCAAATGCAGGTTTTATACGAAATTGCTTCCTCCTCTTGTCTAATAGGTACTCATTTTCTTGTGTGATGTGAGTGATCCATGGTATGAATATTGTTCTACCAGCATTGCTGCCCAAAGCAGTTTTGGCCTCAATGATGTGTTGGTGTAATTGATTGGCAATGTATTTTGTTCCATTGCAGTATCTATTTTGTGGGTCTAGGTTTAATAAGAGTATGATGGGACTGCCAACGTTTATATTTATAACTTGCGTAGGGAATCCTGAATAGGTTAATTTGTTTAGAAACTCTACTGAATATAATATTTCATTGTTCACAGTATCGCAGCTCTTGTATTCCAGGAAATGAGGTCATCATCATGCTATTTATTTCTTCAACAGCTTTATTAGTTGATGCAATTATAGCCACCTTTGCTTAGCATGAGGTGATGAAGTTTGAAAAATAACTTTTAAATATAAACTGGCATAGATCTGTTAAACTTGTGGTAGTTGGGCTAACTCTTGCTCTAATTTAATTTTGAATTGGCCTAGTTCAGATACTCATGGAATTTATCCATTTCCAATTTTAAGGATATAATCAGCATAGTTTGAATTCTGTATACCTGCAAAGATTGTATATGATGATTGAAATGTAACTCCAGTGTTTGTATGTTTTCCAAAATGTGTGATTTTTTTCAAGGTTGCATTGCCTGTGATCCTCATTTAACAACTGGAAGTATTGTTTCCAGTCTATTTAGAAGAGTATGGTTAAGCCCCCAAATGGTTTGTTATTACTTCTTACATCCTGTAGACTGCGGTCAAGGCATTCGTGTAGGTATCTATGTCCCATGGTTACCTCATCTCTCACTAATAGATGGGCTTGTTGAATTAGTTGTCCAGTTGTTAAAACCACAGATGGAATTCTCCTATATGTGCAGTGGGAGTTTGCATCTGGAGTGTAATGTTCTTCCATTATGTAATAATGTTGCTGCAATAGCTGAAATTGCTGTTGCCAAGGTAATTTTATTAGTTGACCTTAGAACTCTAAAATGACATTGATGATATATGTTTTGCCTGTACCACCACTAGCACTTAACAGAATGTCTTGCTCTCATCTAGTTCAACTGATCCTGTTATTGTTTTATATACTTGTTGTTCTTAGTTTAATGTGGGAAATAGAGTGATTACATCTTGTTGGAGTTGTGCATTATTATAATTCATTTCTTCTCTTAGCACAGATGGAAGTTGTGCTGAATGAACTATGTTTGGATCTGGTGTAGGAAGTCCAAAGTTTTTATTCATATTCAAACCATCAAATTCAATTCTTTTTTATAGTTTTAAAACTACTTCATGCATTGTTTGCATGAACATTATGGTCTCCTGCTTGCTCCTCATAATGTTCTCCACTAATTTATGCTTCCACATGTTTCAGAATGACAGTGGATCTGCTGGCATAAAATATAGTAGTATAGTGCAGAATACTTCTCTTAATTGTAGGCCAAATCTGATACTTGATGCTTCTTCCATTACCTAGTTACTTTCATTGTCATGGTCCAGTAATTTCTTTGTACACAATTACATTTAAAAAGAGTAAATGTATAGTATTGTGAAGCTACCTCAAGACTGGTGAGCTATTTATCCCCTCCCCCCTCCTTCCCTCAATTCCTGTGAGAGTTGCAACAGATTTAGGATTGCAAAACAACATGGATTATTATTCATATTATTGTTGCTACTATTATTGTTTAAGTGAGCCACTGCATTTGTTTTACCTCTATATGTATCAAACAAGAACTTAGCCACATCAGGAACTCCATCCAGGTCACAAGTGTGGGCAACTAAAAATAACTTAGATTTCACTGTTATTTGCCACAGTTGTGACCTGGAGGGAGTCCCTGATGTGGCTAAGTTCTTGTTTGATACATTGAATGGACATGGACCTGGAAATATTATTATTACTTACTGAGAAACAGATACTGGGAAGGTACATATAGACTAATATTACTGGGAGTACTGTTTATCTAGTAAATTAATTAATTTTAAAAAATTTGATATATTTCTCTTTATTTATTAACTTTTTTAACCTTCAAACTTAGTTAGGCCAATGCCGGACCAGCCTGCCTTGTTACACCTGCTGTGCATGACACCAGTAGATTAGGTGTATAGTATTTCTCACCAACTGATTATGATCTAGTTTTAATCCACCAGTCTTTAGTATTGTGAAGTCATATTCCTAAAGACTGGGACGTGACTTTCGTTGGGTTGCTTTGGAGGAAGTGCATGAAAAGAGTATAACTCATCCCATTAACTTATGGTTGCCAAGTATTACCTGTGGTACACATGTATAGTAACACTTGGAATTGTGGGTGTGGGGGGTTTGGACATAAAATTAAATTTTTACCAGATTGTACTGCATGTTAGTCAATAAAGATTTGTAAAGCATGTCACAATCTATTCTCATCCAACTGTATTTGGCTCCTGTGTAATGGTTCGCTTAAAAGTATGCAGTTCAATAAATACTGTATTAATTAAAAGTTATTACTAGAGATGATATAAGCAAGAATAAATCTATGACACTCTTTATTGCTCTTGGAGACACATCTGGAGTATAAAGACTGTCACCTCAAATATGTTTACCATATTGCCATCGCAATTGTCCTTTTCCCTCTCTGTACATGGATGTAAAAACAATTAGATGTGAGAATATTGTATGAGTAAAGTTTGGTTGAGATGCTAAAGAAAAGTTTACAACTACAATTGCTGTGGTAACACTGAATAATTAAGTATGCTAAGGGGATATATTTGCTGGTTGACATTTTTAATGGCAGCAATTATTTTATAAAGTGATAATAATATTTAATTAATTTCTAGCTAATTAAGGGCTCCTTGGACTTTCTTTACACTGCCTATTTAAAATCATGGTGAACAAAAACCTATTCAGGTCCACTATTAGTGAGGATAATTTGTCAGATGTTTTGTCATCACCATGCACTAAGGTGAATGTCCACCATAAGTGAAGATAATTAGTCAGATGTTTCTATCATCCCCATGCACTTTGGGGAATGAATACTTGTGAATAAGATTGTCATGCATTTATTCAAACCCATCCAAGAAGACATTATAGTTGCAGCCACGTTGATGTAATGATGCTGGGAAGTTGCTCTTGTGTCAGGAAGCTTATACAACTACACAGAATCCACTTGATATTCTAATTTGAATCCACCCAAAAAATGGACAACTTTAACTGTTCACTGTTGATTTCTTTTGATTCCATCCCTTGCTTCATCAGCAATTATTGGAAATCAAGAAGGTATTGTTGCCTTCAATAAGTAATGTGTTGCAGCTGCAAAGTCATCAAACTTGAAATGCTTCTGCAAGCTGCATAGCTCTATGTTTATTAATAGTGTGATTCTCTATGTATGAATGAAAATATTTTGTGTATCTGTAACTAAAAGTGCACACTATCTTCTATACTGACTAGGGATTTTCCAAATAGTTGATCTCGAACAACAATGATGCATGTTATTTATATCATTGGTGCAAGTTTAAAGAATTAAAAAAAAAAGTGCTTTGAGTTGGAGAGGTGGGAGGCCCAGCTCCCACTGAGATTGATTTGGAGGGGCTGAAGCCCCTTCCGCTCCCCTGATTTTTCCTCCTCTGGAGATTATCTTAGTATGTGATGCTTCATCATATGGTGTGGGAGCTGTTATCTTTTATTATATAAAGATGTGAGCAAACAACAAATAGGGTATGTGTCAGCTGAAAAATGAGGCATTAGCAATTGTTATGGGAGCTAAGAAATTCCATCCATACCTTTATGGCCGAAATTTTAAAATCTACACTGATCATTAACCATTGAACTACTTCTTGAATGACTTTTGTCCTCTACCAGTGATGGCATCCTTGCGTACTCCGCAATGGGCACTACTTGAAAAGTTATCAACCCGGTCAAATCAGGGAAATGCTGATGGGTTGAGTAGATTACCTAATCCAGAAACACCAGGACATGCTCGCATACCTGCAGATGTTGTGTTAGTACTTAACCAGATAATCTATTACTATCAAAGCAAGCCATATCAAGTCATGATGGAGTGAATTCTTTCTTTCTCGAAGATGAAGAAGTATTGCATGACAGAATGACCACAAGGAGTGAGGATTTGCAAATTTAGTCATCAATGAAACAGAAGACAGAAATCTTCATTTAAAATGTTTGCTTGCTTTTGGGATCCAGACTATAGGACAAAACCTATTAAGTCCCAAAATATAACCTTACAGGCCCTATCATATGGAAGGAAATATCAAACAAATAAGAAAGCAACCAAACAAATAATCAAACAAACCAAAAAACAACAACTAATTCACAAACTAGTTAAAAAAATCTCAATTGCATTAAGTTAATATCTAAAACTTTAAATAAAAAAAAGCAATAACTGAGCATCAAATTATTATCAACTTTATAATCCTTGTAGTCAAAACGAAATTATAAACAATCATGAAGTGCAGTAGGACCACAGTTGCATAAATTAAGAATTACTCATATAGATAATCAGATAAATAAATAATAAGTATGTAAATACACATTTACACAAATAAAACAGATAATTAAATTAGATAAAATCACCTTCTAACTTATATTTAAATCCTGTACGATATACACTCCAATTGGACATTTCACCCAGCAAGACATTTTCTCCTATAGGACAAGTCCTACAATAAAACATGTTATTCTGTATTACATGTCCACCCATAGAATATATAATCCTGTGCGACATGTGCACATGTTAAACATGCCCTCCTGTAAAACATGTAATCCTGAAAGGTATGTCTTCATTAAGACATATGCACCCATAAGACATGTTCTCATATAAAACATATCCTCCCATAAAACATATAATTCCACAATACATGTTCTCATGTCCTCCTGTGTGATATTCCACCCATAGAACATTTCTTCATGTAGGACATGTCCTCCCATGCAACATCTCCTATAAACATGCCCACCTGCAAGACTTGACCTCATGTTGTACTTGTGCTACCGTAAGACAAGCCATTCCAAAAGACATGTGTTCCATGGAAAACCATTTATGCAAGTAAAACATGTCCACCCATAAGAGGAATCCTCATACAGAAGTATTTCTGTAATGCATATCCTTCCATAAGACATCTCCACCAGTAATACATGTTCTACATGGCATCCATAAAAAATATCCTAACATGTCCTCCTGCAGGAAAAAAACCCTGTAGGACATGCAGTCTAGTAAAACATATGCTGTAAAATAAATCATGGTAGTAGACATGTCGTTATATAGGATATATAATCCTGTAGTACATGTCCTCCAATATAACATCCACGTATTGACATGTCCTTTTATAAGATATGTCCTCACATAGGAACTATTCTTTAAAAGTATTTACACCTATAAGAAACGTCCTCCTTTAAAACATGTTCTCCCACATGGTTTGTCCATCTAATGTAGGAATGTGCTCCTAAAAGACATGTCCTCATATCTTCCTGCAAGACATGTCCATCTGTAAGACATGCCCTAACATAAGACATGCCCTTACATAAAACATGTGCTATCGTAAGGCATGTCCTACCATTGGACTTGCTTTCTAATATGACATGTACACCTTTAATACAGTTCCTCCTTAAAAACATGTAGTCCAATAATACTTTTTCCCTTAAGACACATTCTACCTTCAAACACATCTTCCAATATCACATTTCCTCCCTAACTATTGTCCACCTTTAACATATGTGCCAGTAGAACATGTCTACACTAAGGGCATGTCATTTCATAAGATGTCCTGTATACATTTCATCCTGATTGAAACTCATCCATCGAGTAACAAAAGTCCTGCTGTAGACATATCCTCCAAAAATTCATGTCCATCAATAAGACATGTCCTCCTGTATGAAATAGATCTCCTGTAAGATGTCCTCCCAAAGAATTGTACTCTCGTAAATCATGTCATCACGTCAGACATGGACCCATCAAAGAAAATTTTGAGACCACAGAGTTGAGACTTATTCAACTTGAGAGCAAGGAGCAAGTAATTCTAATATTATTAAAATAAGCAAACATATCCGTTCGGAATGATTACACTTGGGAAGGATGGTTTACTAACTAGAAAAATATTTGGAGAAGCCTAACAAAAATCCAGCCTTCGACCTTGATTGTGTTCTAGTTCAATATAACAGCTGATTCGAAAATATGTCATTTTTTATATGATAAACTTTGAGCGATAAACCTTATAGTTTTTAAACGAGTAAAATTTGTTAATATTTCTTTAACTAGAAAGTATCGAATTAATAAGCTAATGCATGTTCATGGTCTAAACATAAATGATTTTTAGGCTTATATTAAAAGGAACACGACTGCAAACATCATGAATATTTTAAAATTAGGATCAAGTCATGGCAAAGTAAATGGCTTTCAGTATGTATCCTGAGATGCTTGTTTAGATCACAGCTCCGACTGAAACTCCTCTCACAGCGTTCTCACTTGCATGGCTTATTTCCTGTATGTGTCCTGAGGTGCACCACTAAAGTATTCCTCATTCTGAAACTCCTCCCACAGTGCTCACACTTGTATGGCTTGTCCCCTGTATGTGTTCTGAGGTGCACCTGCAGCGTCCCATTCCAACTGTAACTCCTCCCACAGTGCTCACACTTGTATGGCTTGTGTCCTGTATGTGTCCTGAGGTGCCTCCGAAGGAGCGTATTGCTCATGAAACTCTTTCCACAATGCGAACAATATTTGTCTTGAGCACTATTTGCATGTGTCCGCACATGTTGTTGTAAATACTCTGCTTTAGTGAACTGTTGGTTGCACTCGTGGCAAGTGAATGGCTGTGGGTTTGCCTCAGAACATATTGAGCTGCGTCTCAAGTGGACATGAAATGAAGAAAGTGCTATGAAGGAATCTCCACAGCCAAGGCAACAGAAACTGGCAGCTGATGCTGTGAATAAAAGCACAACTTGTTATAACTAATGCAACATGAACCTCAAAAAACTATTCACCTTCAGTCTTTGTTTCTTCGCCAATTTTTGTTGCATATTGCTTTCCATATCCCCCCAGAAGTTCTGATGCAGGAGAAATGGATTTGAAGGTGCGGTAGTAGATGTTGCCATGGTATCGATACACTATGATATTCTGTTCTTCTTCATATCTTGCAATGTTAGCAAACCTCATCCAGTTAGAGTGTGAGAAGACTTGTCCGTCGATAAAATATGGATCAACTCCTTCATGGTTGACCTGTTGTGATAGTGGGTGAATATGTTCACAATATGGTGTCAATATGAGCTTGCTAGCTTTCTTGTACATTCAAAAAGGCGTATTTTACTATAATTTATGTAGTGTGTGTTTGTTTGAATGTCTGCCTGTCTGTCTGCTTATTTGTCCATGCTTAACGCACATCCCAGATGCCTGAAAAAATTGTCATGAAATTTCAGGTGTGGTTTATGGAACTACTGGCGTGATTATGGAATAATGTGGTAAGGGTTAGGGCTAGGGCTTAATTTTATTAAATAAACTTTCCTATTCCTAAATGAACACCAAGTGGTGATGTTTAATCCGATCATAAGCAAATTAGAAAAGGAGATTTCTAAAGCATTTAATTTTTGCTAACCACACTGATCTGATCACAGAAGTAATAGAATAGGAAACTATGTACTAGAGGTGCATTGTAATATTTCCTTTAGAAATAGGGCAAAACTCAGACACCCACTGCCATATGTATAACAATAAAGAAATCATAAATCAGGTGAGTACAAAAAGCACACTGATTATTTGAAGGGCATTCATGATTAAGTAAACTAAACAAGTTCGGAAGTACAGGAAGCCAGCAGCCAACAGCGTAAGGTGAGTGTTTCTCTAATTCCAGTAAATATATCAAGTGAAAGAAGAATTATTTATATTATGATGAAGTTCAATGAAATAACTTAATACAAAGTAAGAGTTTGGTCATATTCAGAAAATTATCAGTCTTACCACTATTCACCTCTCACAAATGACATACAATTTCTCACTTTCTATGCATAGAAACACACCATTCCTCACCTCCCCGGCATTGACAGTGTTGTGAAGGCCTCCCATGTCATCTTTGTCCACTGTCTCGACCTGATAAGGTCCTAATTGCACACCTTTACTGATAAAGGTGGTGGCAAACACACCTAGTCCTGCCCCAGGTATTGGTGAGGGCCTGATAGTGAGCTGTGCAGGTACTGGCAGCGGTGTATAGGCCAAGGAGGCCTGGTCGTATCCAGCTGTGGGATCTAGCTCTGAGAGTGGTGCATGCACTGGACATTCACCATGATACAGCATGTTGCAGTCGTCACAGACTAGAAGAGGATGTTCATAGAAGATGCATGTCAGGAGAGTAATACTTGGTTATATTTACTTCAACTTACACAAGTATTCATCATCATCAGATAGAGGGTCTACCTCACACTTATTAGGTGATGTATGCCTCGAGTCTCTTATAGTGGCAGAGTTGGGCACATCAGTGGTCAACCTGAACAATATATATAGAGGAATATGATGCTCACATCATTCTAAAGCAAAGAGTACAAGAATTATTCTACTTTGACATTTTAGGCAATCTATTTAGCTTTGGTTGAAATAGAATATAATATTGTAGAGCCTAGAAATGAAACATGGGTAATTATCATTCACACTATAATAAACTTTAAAAAGTTTGTTTGGTTAAACTTACTACTAAAATAATCCTACAACACAAATTTTGATTTGTGTTATCAGAAAATAGGAAAAAAAAAAAGAGATGAAATATAGCTGTAATAAAATGCCTGAATGAGACTGGAACAGCATTCACCTAGAGTTTCATTGTAGTCTATGGAATAATAAGATTAATTGCGTACATAATAAAGAAATCTTTATGACATAAGTTAACTTAAGAAACTTGAAGTCTACCAAAAAAGAGTACATTCATACGTTCATAAAGCTTTATATAAATCATAACAGTAACTCAGTTGTACAGACATCTAAAAATCGAAATATAAACCATTCAGTTAATTTTTTTGAAAGGTATGGTGAAAAAAGATACAAGTATTGAGAAAGAAGTATGTTACACAATCGAATACTGCTTGTCTGCCTCATACTCCAAAAGTAGCACACACCAGTCTTCTTTTTCATATTGCTGAACTGAAAGTTTTCCTTCTCATTGGTATAATTTATGGAATTCTTTTTCCATCTTTGAAGAGATTGATTGTAGTTTATAACATCAGAGGGTTAATACATCTTTTATAATTTCCAATATTTAACCCACTCTCAAAATATGGCTATGATTTGACGGTTGCTCTGAGATTGAAGCAAGATATTGGATACCTGTATTTGGGTGAGGGCATCAGGGTAGACAACAATCCTGAAGTAGTCTAGCACTACCAGTGTAGGATGCTTCCACATACAATGTCCTTTATGTGAAGCTTAGTGCATTAGGTTTTTACCCAAAATTTGAATGCAAAGCTGAAATATGAATCTAAAGATAACAAATCTGTGCAACAAGATCAAGAAAAATTGTGAGTCCAACAGGTGCATACACCTTTTTTTTGGTGATCTGAACACAAAGCCTTGTAAGGTCTTTTTTATTCAAGGTTCATTTATCTATTTGTATTTTGTAAACTATGTTAAAGGGTAACCAAACTGGAAAAAAAAAAAATATTGTCTTATTTTGTTGTCCTTGATGCATAACCTTGTATAAAAAAATTTGGAAATTTTTATAATATTCATGAAGAAAACTTAGCTTAAAATTTAAACTATCCAATATTTTCATAAGCTATGTTAGGAGCCTCTAAGAAAGGTCTGTATAAAACATTTCTAATTTAAATGCTTCACAAAAAAGTAGAATAAATTAAAAAAAGGATAAGTTCCTCCTAATTCACCATTAATATTTTCCTTGTTAGACAGACTACAGACAATATAGAAAATTCATGCTTGCGCTATACCATAATATACCAGAGTTTTAACCTGTATACGTCCATGACCCATTGGTTTTCTTCATTAGCTTACACAATTATGAAGGTTTATCAGGATGGATCGATGACACCCACTGTCATGACGCCATTTTAATTTCACTTCAATTACTGAATATGCACTAAAAACTGTTCGCTAGACTCTCCCACTAAACCTCGTGTCGTTTGCCAGACCCTTTACATGAGCTGAGCGCTAAAAATGTATTTCTTCAATTAATTTCTTCTGGACTGGAACAAGTGAATCTTTTTTCACTGCAATGTTATAGTGATTTGAATTCTATTCAGACAAGATTTCATACATTCAGTTTAATTCCTGCAATCAAATTATATTATGATGAACCTATATATAACCTCCTCTCTTATGGAAGCCATGCATAGTTTTATATCTTATAAGCATGCCCAAGTGATACCAAATCTTAGTTTGCTGACATTGATAAATTGATTAGTTCACTGGGTGTTTTTGAAGCATTACTCAACAGCAGTAATTTCTGAATCTTGAAATCATCATTGAAAACATGTGATCAATTCTACATTCTTAAAACATTGACTGACTCTGTTTCATCTAATGTAAAAAAGAAGCTATTATCATGGGTAATAATTGAATGAATATTTCCTTTTACAATGTTGCAAAGAAACTCCCCACCCTCATCCCCCAACTCAGAAAAAAAAAGAGACTTGCTTTGAAAAAATAACACAGAAGCTAGAAATAAAGTAAAAGATTTATAAATGAAGCAAAAAAAAAAAAAAAAAAGATTTAGGTTTTGCCCAGAAGCATGGAAACAGGAAAAGTCCTACTCAAGAAATATTGACACAAGGCATGAACACTCAATTATATGTTCCTAATCCTACATCCCTAAATTACCAGACTCCAAACTCCGTGTGTGGTGGCTAGGTTGTTTTGCTCTTGGACTAACAACTGTTCAAACCCAGCATTGACAGGAACATTGTCCTGTCCTTCAACATCTTCCCACACCACCCAGTTCATGTTGACTACCTGGACAACTAACACATAGTCAGGCTGAGTCAACAAATAGAGAAGAAATTCTTATACGAAAGATGAAGAAGATCTAGTGTAAAAAATTCTATTACCATAGGTAAATAACAGAATGAATATTTTCTTTTGCAAAATTGCGAAAAAAAAAAACTCCCTGAAACCCCCCCCCCCTTCCCCAAAGGGATAATTAAATAGTATCGAGAATTTTTTTTTTTGTAAACTCCATCTTCTTGCATAGTAAGAGTACAAAAATTTCAAGTTGTATAGTCAGGACACAGTGATTTAGGGATGTAAAAGTAGGCACATAATAATTGAGTGTTCATGTTTTGTGTCAACATTTCTTAGCTAGTTCTTTTCTTCCTTTCACATTTTTTTAGGGAAATCCGAACTATTTTTTTTCTTCATTTATTTATAAACTGGCAGAGGTAACCGCACACTGCGGGATTCTTACTCCAACAACCTCAATCAGGGTAGACAACATTCCTGGAGTTGTCCTGCATTGCTAGTGTAGGCAATGTTGACATTGGTGGGGTAACGCCTGGTATTTGCTGTTGGTATATATATATATATATTATATGCTTATGACATTCTCCTGGTGACACTGATCCTAAATATATATGGGCTTTTGGGTCTAACTCCATCCTTTTTTCTGGCAAAAGTACCATTTTTTGGCTTTTTTTTAAATACAGAGAGGGGTGTGGCCATATAAACATTCTCATGACGTTCTTCTGGTAATACTAATTCTAAATATATATGTGTTTGTGGGTCTAACATCAACTGTAAAGATTAAATCGCTAATATACGGACAAACAGACAGACTATTCTCACATTATAGTATAGATCAACATTTATTATTACTTGTATTCATAAGAAATAACTATTTTCTTTGGCCACTAACTCATAACCACCATCAACTTTAAGAAAACCTGGAAAGTAAAAAAAAAAAAAAATAGTTTACTCCTTTAAAATTTCATTTGAAATAAATTCCAAGCTCCTTTTCAATATTTGTGGTTTGTAGTACCATTTTGTAGTTGCTCAAGAGAGAATTAGGCTTATTTAAGCTTGTAAAATCCAGTTTTTCATATCATGCCGCCGAAGGATCACCCACCCCTCTACTGCCATGGGGTTCTAACATTGACCAGATTACACCTTGGGTCCAGCTCTACATGCACCTCAAGTTTCAGGCTTCTTGGTCAAATGGATTGGCAGGTCATTAGCCATATAAGTAGCTACATCATTTTATATATAAAGATTATTCTTTGGTGAGCTAGGGCTATAGCTAGGGCTAGTATACACACTGTCACAATCATGCTTACATATGTGTCATCACTTTTTAGCTTGAAACGCAGGGAGGAAGGAGTGTAACCAGGTGAAACCATGCCCATGTTACTCCCAGAGTCAAATTGAATATCCAACCAAGTTTCAGGCCTGTACCTCCCACGGCTTCTTTAGCCAAAGTACCACTTTTAGTTATTTTTCAAATATATACATGGGGTCATTGGTATAACAACCTAGGTCCTAGCATTGCTTTGAAGTGCCATTTTAGGCATTCTTAGATTTGACACCAAAAGGAAGGGTGTGATCAGGTGGGATCCACCCCATGTCATTCCACACATTCAAGCTGTGTATGCATACCAAATTTTAAATCTGTATTTTCATATATTTTTCTGGTATAGTACAATTTTTGGCTTAATTAAAATATTACCCTGGTGACACTGATTCTTAATATATATGAGCATGTGAGACTAACTTAAACCGTTCAAGCGTGAATTAGGACACTTAGTACATATATCCATTAATGCTGGTTGATTTGATAAACTTACACTTCTTGCTCATTGAACACTGTGTCCCTCTGGGGAAATTTTCTATGCATCATCTTATCGCTACTCATTCCGTCCTCTCTCATCTCCCCCAAACATTTTTCCTATACCATATACATACACACACATCATGAACTATCATGCTGGAGGGTCACACTTTCACTCTTTATAAGTATTTAACTTTTACTGTTATCACACAGGCTGTGGCTTTACTTAGTTAAACTATTGTTACAGTATATATATGTCAATGTATCATTATATAAGTTCTGTTGTCTGTTCAGCCTGATTAGTCCACAAATTATTTTAAAATCAGAGGGGCAACTTTTCTTTGTGATAAAGTGTATACCTAAGCATTTTATGTAGTCTATATGGAGAATTTATAATAATAATTAAATGCAACTAGGTACGAACAACATGAACGAACGCACCCACAATGCACCAACGAATGCACACGTGAATGCACACACGCACATGAATAGAAGAAAAAGATAGAAAGGAAAAAAGGTCAAAGGAAGTGAAGATAAAAGGAAAATAAGATAAAAGTGAAAAAAAAAAAACACAGAAGGAAAAAAATTGAAGGAATAAAGGATAGAAAAACTAAGAAAAAAAGAGATAAAATAAGAAAGCATAAAGGGGAGAAATAAAGAAAGAAAAAAAATTGGGTGTTGGGGGAATTGAACTACCAGCTGTTTACTTTAACTTGTAAATCTGATAATAGATAATGAATATTTATAGTGATGAGCTTTGTACATATAGTGATACAAGTTTAAAAATTCCAGGGAGTTACAACAAAGGCTAAAACTTAGCTGAGGGGAGAAAGAAAACAATCCAATGTACCCTAAATACCATACCTAGCTACATAATTATACACAATAGAGGTAGACAGATAAATGATTTGTACCATTTTGCTACCAATCAACATGGGGTATAATTTCAGATACTCACAACTTCTCTCTCCATTGCCTCCACCATGGCCAGTTGCTCAATTAAATTCAATGTTGGTAGCACTATATATTACACACATTAGTAGAGTTTATTTTAAAGCACACATTACATATTTAACAGTTAAGTTTAATAATGAAATATAAAAATTCACCTGTCTTGGGATTTTTCCTGATTATCTATACTTTCATCCAGGATTCCTTATTTTCACTCTTTCTCTTCTTCTTTTCCAAATCTTTAGCTCTGCTGTTGTCTTTAGTCTAACATCCACTGGAGTCTCCCTATCCCTTACTCACTTCATGCAGTGGCTCACCTGTGTTGTAATATGTGAGAACATTACTGCAAGAAACAAGATTGTTAAATGGGCACAAAAACTTCATATTTAATGGGGGGTTTTTGTATATAAAATATATGTTTACTGTATAAATTAAGAAATACATATTATATGAATGTCAAAACAATGAGGTGTTCAAAACTATATTTTAATAATGTATCTCTCAGTTCAGAGCTCAGTTATTGCTACCTCCATATAATTCACTATTTGTTTGTCTGCCGGCCTGACTGCCTGTGTGTCTGCCTGCATGCTTGCCTGCCTACTTGACTTATACATTCGTTAGATCTTCTAAACCACTGGAGAAATCTATGTGACACTTTTAGGGACTACTTGTGGCTACTCATTGCATCTTTTAGCAAAATATTTCATTAGATTTGTGGGTGTGTCTGGCTAAAAATGTCAAATAGTACTCCTTTATACCACCTGCATGTATAGGGCCAGTTTTACGAGGTGTGATTACTTCTGGGTGGTGTTACTTCCATACTAAAAGTTAAAATGGTCAACTTTGAACCCAGCTAATGGTTTAAGGGGAATTTAATCTGTTGCTAATTGAGCTAATTTGTTGTATGTAGCTATATAATTAGTAACTAGGAAAATATGTAGTTTTTGTGACCTATATGAGGTGGTGGCTCACTGGAACAGTGGAGTAGTGTGACTAAATTTAGACTCCAGTTTGGTAGTCACAAATATACACACATATTTAGTACTACCTGTGTGCTGACAGCTCTGTGGTTACTATTCCTCTATTCTAGCTTGGAGTAACAAAGGTAAGCTTTGAAGAGTACCTATCTATTCAACAGAGCTGCCATGACTATACCATGTGATGTTGCCAAGTAAACTGAATGCTCCAAGAATGTGCCATGGAACTAGTTTAATTGCCAAAAACATGAAAGTTCCTCAGCTGGAAGCCACGAATATTACAGGACAAGCCAAGGGAGAGAATGTTTTACCATGTCCAGTAACATAACTTAACAAGGTCAATCTCTTAGTTATTGGATTACATCTCATATGGCCTGGTTTTTCTCATGTCCAACTTAATAATTGGCTTCTCCAAGGTTGGAAATCCTAGCTCTTTGCAAATTCATGCTACAGAAGAAAAATCTGGAAAATTGTAAACACTGCTGTTCTTAACTTATCATCATATCGTGTCCACAATCCTTCCCAACCAGCTTCTCATTGTATTGTTTGTCTCGGTTGTCATTGGTGGTCGGTCTGGTGCAGTAGTGTTTGCATGTGGTCAAGAGATGGGTAAGGTCACACAATCATTGGCATAATTTACACACATTGTTGTTAATTTAGCCCCATGTCAGTTTCACTTATGATGTCGCTGTTATCCCACATAGATTTTGGTTATCCGTACACAAGATCTTCCATGAAGGATCCCCTCCGGCTGGCAGTAGTTCTTTCTATATGATATTGTAGTCTTCTAATACACTGTGGGTGGACACCCATTTTTCAGACCATAGTTTATGGCAAGCTGCCTCAGGTGTTGTATTCAGCACCTTTGTGGCATTCAAGAAACTATACCTCAACTTTATGCGCTATGTGATGAGCACATGATCGTAGATGTGTTGGGGTGGATTACATTTCTGAGTTTTTCTTGCTGTGTCACTACTTGTCGCCCAACATCAGGTGGAGCAATTCCCTAGAAGATGTATAGGGCTGCTGTTGGTGTTGGGTGCCAGTGCATCCCATTACAAAATAGCAAGTATTATTCAGGGCAAGGTTGACCTCATTGCTGTGAGCTGATGAGACCTTACCGGACAACAGTACTCAGCCATCCAGATGCAAAGAACCATTGCTGTTGTGGAGGGTGTCCATAGCTGAGCACCACTTTGAACCACAAAGTTTGCAAAATAAGAATAAGTAGTTCTGTGATGCAATTTTGGTCTTAGTATTCTTGCAGTGTTTGCAGTAGGTTAGAGTGTGATTGAGTGTGACACCGAGGTAAACTGGTTTGTGGGTGTTGGCCAACTTAATGTCGCTCCATGTGACATTCAGCTCATGGTTCGGCTGTGTGTGTTCTTGACATTGAATGTCGCCAGTTAGGTTTTGCCAGAGTTTGTTTGGAGGTGATTCTCGATGTAATACTCCTGAAACTTGGCTAGTACTGTTGTGAAGGTGGTCTGAACTTCCTTGAAGGTTACCTTTTACGGTTAAACAAAATCAAGGTTCATATCTGCATAATTTCATCAAAATCTTTTCAGTCATTTGGTTATTGATTGCCAGAACTCATTTTGAAATGAAGGAGGCCAAATTTCACTTCCCTTATTAAGTTTTAAAATTTCGGTTTTCGTTGATAGCTAATAATCACGATACTGTTGTTTTGTATGTGTGCTAACTCATAGAGTTTTGGTCCTATTGACTTGACAAATTCAGGGTATCTTAGTTCCATCTCAAGACATGTAAACATCTACACTTGAAAGAGCCCTATAAAATATAGTAAGCTTTCTTTTGGTATCTGGTCGGCCATCACCAAAATTGCCCAACATCATAGTACATTAGTTCCCTAGCTCCAATCCCCCCCTCCCAAACAAAGACTTCAATTTTTTTTTTTTAAATTTTTATTAATTTCCATACCATTTTTTTATGTTTAAGCTTTAAATTTTATTATTTTTTTAATTTTAAAAGGGAAGGCGGCTAAGAAACTAGTAAAATTGTGCATACTGGGTGGTTCACTTGCCATTTCTATTAACAATCTTTTCTTGTGAATATCAAAAAAAGTATCAATACAGATAGGTCAGAGGTAAAATCCTTCTAGGATGGAAATATTGTGCCAGGTCATGTACACAAGTCTCCCGCTAGGGACCAAAAAGTTCCCATAAGAACATTTCTTTCAGGGGCTCTTAGTTCCATCCCAGGGCATGTAAATATCTACATTTGAAAACGGGGGGAAATCCCTATAGAAGCCTCTAAGGCTTATTGGAGTCCTAACATCCACAGTTTTAGAAGGAGCTCTACCAAACTTGGGCTTTCATTTGTGACCACATATGTCATTACAAAAAATGGCCCCACATGGCATATTAGAGCCCTAGCCCTCCCCTTCTCCCCGTCCCTCCAGTGGGAGACCCTAGAATATTTTTTCAGGGGGGTTGGGGGGGGGGGGGGGGGTGGGGGAGTTATCCATCTCAGAGTAGATGCTTTTTTTGGTTTCTTTTTATTGTTGTTATTTTGTTCTAGCTCCTGCCAGTGAACTATGGCATCCTATCCCTGTGTATAAGCTCAGCTCAGTCAGTATACACATTTTGTTTGACAAAAATACTCAAATTGCTCATCTACTTCATGATTATATGAAATTTTGCAACATAAAAAATGCTCAATTATTGTAACAATTCTGAATGGATCTGGCAGCATCACTAGACGACCATATCAGTTTAGTTGCAGTAGCCAGACCCTTTACCCTCTAAACCTAAAGTACTTCATGAGAAAGGGTCTGGTACAACTGTACTAGTTTTTGTTTAGAGTAAATCCATCATTTTGACAAATGACATACGCATGACCATAATTTGCGTGGGTGTCCTTTCACCAATTGTATGCACAAAAAAATCATTCCTCATGAAGCGAAATGGCTAGCTCACAGCTTTGTTGTTTGTGTAGAGATCCTATAGCACATAAACGAAAAATGCACATGCCAGCTCACACACAGTGTGTGCTGTGCATGCCAGAAAAAGTACACACACACACACACACACACACACACACACACGTGCGCACACACACACACACACACACACACACACACACACACACACACAGTGGCTTTCTCTCCTCTATGCAACAATCTCACACTTGCATGACTAAAATTTTGGAAGGATTCCTATTCCTATTGTTTACACCACAGGCTGGACATGTTTACTGATTCCATTCAGCAACTAACTTGATGGCTAACCACCAACTATTACACTCACATCCTCTCAAACAACTTCCATGAGATCAGTGGCACTTCTAAGTAGAATTCTAAAATTAAACAGGCATGAGTTTGCCATTACAACTATCCTAATGCTAAATTTCATTTACTTGCTGCATCCAAAATATCTCCTCGATTCGAAAACATGCTGAGAATTATGGACTGGCATGAAAATTCCATTTTATAATAGGTAAACATTCACACCCTTCATGGATTATGTACTGCCTTGATATTGGCAATCAATCATTATTGAAGCCCACTCTGTATACCACATAATAAGCAGGGTTGCTTTTGTACAGATAAACAACAACACAAAGTTCCCACTGCAAGCTTAAGTAAATAGGTACTTGAAATAAAAACTAGGCAGGTGCAAACTTATGAGTTTCATCCACCATCCAGAAAACATTCTATAATATGTTAGTGAATGGAACATATCATTTCCCAGTGCAGACAGGCATAGGAATAAAAAAGTAAAAAAAAATAAATAAATAAATTAAAAAAAAAAAAATAAATAAATAAAAAAAAAAATATATATATATATATATATATATATATCATTGGGGAAGAGCTATCTATAATAGCCAACCTTTACCAATTTTGATACTACAGCTGAGATCAAGATCAGATCTCTATTAATCCTGTCCACACTTTGCTCAAATTTTCCAAGGTAAGATAAATCCTTGATAAGGTAAGATCCAGTGAAATTTTTTGTGAAATTTTGGTTGGCTGGTTATGTAAAAAATATATATTAAATTTGAGATTGTCCTGAAAGCTGGTTGGGGTTGTTAGGGGTTAGCAAAAAAAAATTTTTTTATTAATTAATTTATTTATTATTATTATTTTTTAGATTAGTTGAAAGAGTATGGCTGCTCGTTGGGTTTAAAAGAGCCTTCATTTTTGAGGAGCTGCTGACTTGCAGAGTCAGCAAGATGGAGTTGCTGGGAATAAGACTTATTTCACTGTCTAAAAAAAAGTCAACTTCTCAAGCTGCATGTGGTTCCTGAACAAACATGGTCAAAGTTACTAGAATAAATTTTAAAAACCTCACACATATAAGAAATTATGTTCATTAGCTTGTTGTTTATTGTTATAGCTACCTAATGCTCACCTACGCTATATGAATTCCTCGAATCTGTGGTCAGCAGCACACCTCACCAGCATACCGTCCCTTACACCAGCACACCAGGCAAGTTCACTAAAACCTAAGGTAAGGTACGATATTCACAACCGTCGATGATCTATTGCGTGTAGAGGCAGTAACCGGAAGTAATATAGAGTGGGTGGTACTAGTGCAGCTAACCGGAAAGCTCCATATTGCCCTTTTTGTACTCATAAATTGTAAGATTTCACCATAAAAAAATTTTTTTTAAATTCCCTGAGAAGTTGTGAGGTTTGGATGAAAAAAAAGGAGGGAGATTTAGTAAAAAATTTTGAAAACAACCAGGAAACCAACCAGGAAACCAACCATAGTTGTGGTATTGACTTGACATTTATATAAGAATGCATTTAAGTTGAGGAAATAATTAAAGTATTGTTAAAATATTTTTCCAGAAGACTTGCAAACATTGGGTTATGGAATCAATTGCTAAAACATTACCTTTCTAATATATTATCAACCTTTACTTATGCCTTTCTCTTACCTACCTATGTTTCTTGTATGATATGCAAGGTGTTGAAGTTGATAGCTCGTTATTTTCATGTTTATATTCTTTCTCATCATTGAGATCAGTGAAAGCATTTAAGGGAATACTATTTAGTTATCCATTTAATTCTGAATTGAGAAAAAAATTTACTGATACCAACAAAAGAGTCTAAAAGAGGTCAACAGTGATGGTGACTTCATTCAAATTTAGACTATAAATCAGGCAGTATATCAGAATACTAAAATTTCAAGAAAGCATGATCTTACAGGGACAGCAAGAGCTGTTGCTTGGCATTGAGATTTCTGCATGCTGTCCTCTCTGCAAGGTAGGGAGACTTGGCAAGTATGCAGCTTGAAGTTATAAAGTAATTTTATTGTGGTAATTTGGCTTATTTTTTATTGTTTGTGTTTTATTTGTTGTTGTAAGGAGGGTTTGTTGTTTTTGTTTTGTGTTCTTAATTTGTTTGTATTTTTTTGTTGTTGTTTGTGGGGACATTTAATGATTTAATGGCCCTTGTGAAAGTATCCTAACTATTTCAGTCACTGAACTAGATATTTTTATAATTGCTCTGATTTTTGTTTTGTTGTTTTTTTTTTGGTTTTTTGTTTTTGTTTTTTGTATTTTTTTGGAATGCATATTATAGCTATTGTGTTATGGAAAAAAAATTAATAAGGAGATGTGACAAGAGTAGGCCTTTCCCAATTATGCTAGCATAATTTCTAGCATAATTGGTAGCTGGGAGCATACTTGGTAGCTGGGAGTAGAGAAGCTGAATACACCTGTACTGGATCACTTCTCAATATCCTGGATTAGCTTTGAAGACAGACAAAAACTGGATTATCTGTGCCAACCTATTCAAAGCACACATTAATGATGAAGATAGGAAATTCATGAGCTAGTTCATGACTGCTTTAGGGAGTTTTTATCATTCAAATCTGCTTTACTTATTATCTAACCCTACAGAGAGCACATAGCTATAAATGGAACTGGTTAGATGTTGGCAATGTATTTGATAAAGCAACATACAATCTTGAAGGAGATGGCCCCTTAGAATTGTTAACATATGGACATATATCCTTTCTTTCCTTTATTGCAACTACAGTGCATTATCTCAATACTGCTGCTATTTGCCAAATGATTACTTTGTTGAAGTTTCACAATGATCTCAAAGTACCATTGAATGCATTCAAAACATCCCTATTTTTCTTACCTTGCTAGGGTGTGTTTTATTGTCTTATTTGTTGTCCTTGATGCATAACCTGGTATAATAAAAATTTTGAAATTTTTTGTTTAATATTGATGAAGAAAACTTAGCTTAAAAATTTTACTTCCTGTGGGTGTGTAACTATTCATGATATCACAAGGGGAACAGCTGCAGCCAGAACTTAATGGCAGTGATATGATAGGCTATTTCAACAAACTTCAACAATTTCTGGGGTCAGGAGGCCCAATTCCAGGGTAAGTCCAGGATTGGTAGCAGCACATTGACATCTAGCGAAATAGGGACTGAGAAAGAGTTGTGGAGTTGGAAATCTGAAGGAATAAGTGAAGAGATATGTCCCTTAGGAGAGTGCAATAATTATTCATACCTTCAGCTCCTATTGATACTGCTCTTCAGTTTCATCTATCTCTGATTCAGGTACAGAAAATGAGGATCAAAGACTTTTTGATTTGTCATGATAAAATATAGCTATTTGCAAAATACTTTTTAGCTTTGGCTACTTTGGTGTTGAGCTAAACATTTAATAGCTAGCTATAGCTATGGCAACAGAAAATGAGTATCTTGTTATGGTAATACTTGCTTGCCATTTTTGGTGTGGAGTAAGGTATTCCATAGCTAGATAGTTAATATAACAAACTGTATAATTGTTCTTTTTACACTAGGTTATAACATTTATAGCTAGTAGCCCAAGGTAGTTACTAGCTATAAATGTTATAACCTACCAATTATGGTCGAAATTATGTTGGCATAATTAGGAAAGGCCTAGTCAGCACTGCAAGAATCAGTAAATAGAACTCAATAGTATTACAGCACTTATCTTGCACCCTTATTAGTGAGAGAGGAACCTGTTAGATTCATGCATTTTGTGACACTCTTGTAATTTATCATTTATTAAAGATAAGGCATAACAAGTTGGCACCCCAGTTAGACCAGTAGCTGTAAAATCCAAAATCACTGATAAATGATATCAGTTTCACCACAACAGTGTATTTAGGCCTACTTTATGTAAATTCTGTGAAATAGAACTCAATAGTATTACAGCACTTATCTTGCACCCTTATTAGTGAGAGAGGAACCTGTTAGATTCATGCATTTTGTGACACTCTTGTAATTTATCATTTATTAAAGATAAGGCATAACAAGTTGGCACCCCAGTTAGACCAGTAGCTGTAAAATCCAAAATCACTGATAAATGATGTCAGTTTCACCACAACAGTGTATTTAGGCCTACTTTATGTAAATTCTATGAAATTCGCTTGTGCCATTCATTGTAATGTAATATTTAATCATCTTAACTTTGTACTATTTTATAAACATATCAATGAAAATAAAAGTATAAAGTGAACAGAAGATTAAATGTAAGACAAGTGTATTGTTATCATGAGTTAGGTTGATATTTTTTTGAGGCCCTACAGATTTTGATAGTAGTAACTCCATCATTATGTTGAATAGCTATTACTGACAAGTCCATAATGTTCATCAAGCATGAGTTATGATGAACATGAATCACTTATTGCCAATCCAATCACTCATTGTCAAACTGTAAGCATGTTTTCATCGCCAAAATGGAGAATGTACCCTCTGCCTCAGCACTTGTGATTGGTAAAGTTCATGCAAGTACTAGAAGATTTGAACATTAGGAACCAAAACCTTGTTGCAAGCACCAATCACTTAATATAAATTATCTGGAAATGTGCCAATATGGTTCTCTTTATTTTTTTCAAAGATGTTTCCACATTCTATATCAAGATGGTTTTGAACACAACATTTTTAGGTCATTTTGCCATGTCTATTTCTGTAGGCATATAAGGTTAAAAATAAAAATAAACAGATTTAGAGAAACAGTTTGACTGTGGGACCAAAAAACTTATAATGCACACATGTTATGACACTAGGAGCTACTCAGGGCTGGTCCGACCTGGTTAATCTCTTCTATTGTGCATGTCAGGGGAAAAAATTATGTGTTTGTTGGTAAATTCATGCTCAGCCACTTTACAAATCATAATGGAGAGAAGCTTTATAATACTGTTTATGTTTTACTTAGTTATGTTGGAATAAAAATTATGGAAGACACTACTACTCTACACCAAAAAAAAATCGTAAGGAGGAAATATGTGGCATTATCTGGAACCAATAAAGTATAAATATACTACACCTCCCGCCAACCGAAACATGCACAAAGGCAGGCAGGCTAGCACACACCAATTGTGGAGCTCAAGGAGGAAAACTAACCAAGACCCTCAGTTAATGGGTGTGGGACAGGAAATTTTTTTTCAGAGCTGGGGTTGGAACTCACAACCCTAAGGTTGTTAGTCCAAGAGTTTGACTACTCTAGCAACCCTGTCTTGTTAGAATTTTGTGTTCCTGGGCATATGGTGCACTGGGGCTCCTACCTACACAATTAATCACAGAATTTGTAATCTCTTTGGTGGGTGGAGGAGGGGGGGGGGGGGGTGAGGAGGAGGAAACATCATTAAAATTAATAAAAAATTTTTTAATAAAAAGTAAACATAAAAAAAAAAAAAGATAGTAGCTTTAATTTGTAATAGAATCTTATTATAAATTTCCCTTTTTGTTTGTTTGGTTGTAGCTTATGGACTCCTTCAGTTGCCACAAAAGTTGTTAACTTTGGTACCAATGGCCAAGAAAATGTCCAGTAAGTGTTCATAGCTTGGTTTCAATTACAATAAAACTTTGAATTAGCTATGAGTAGTGCTATGATAAAAAATGAAAACCGCTATTAGTAAACTCTGAATTAAATGGAGTTCAATAATTGGAAAATAACTACTTCAATCTGTTGAAATTGTTTATATTTTTTAATCTAAGCATTCCTATTGCCATGGCCAGTTATTTTCTGAGCAAACGTGTTGGCAAGGCCAGTGCAGTTGGGAGGGAAGTGAGCTATTAGACTGTGAAACAACAGAGACTGAACCAATATTGTATTTAAATTTTAAAATAACCATTTTTTTCCTCTTGTATTATTTGTTGGAGTATTTTTTTTTTTTTTGTTTTTTTTTTGTCTTGTGATCTTCTTGGAATGATCACTACAGCCATGTGACAGCTAAGGCTACAGGGCACTGGATTAATTAGGTGAACTTTTCCCTCAGTTGCTTCTGTAGATTCCAAGAGAACTCTCTACATGACACTTGTAAGACCAATCCTTACTTATCCTCCCCCTCTCTGGAAACCTACTAAAATATCTGGAATAAAGAAGTTAGAAAGTGTCCAAAGAGGTGCAACAAAGTATATTCTTTTAGACTAAGTCTGGAACTATAGAAATACACTTATTGCTCTGAGACTACTACCTTGATGATGACTTTTTGAAATTCATCTAGTAGGTCAATCAGGAGCCATTTTTATCAAGAGATTTCCTAGGCTGTGGTATGTTTTGCCAGCTATGGACATAATAACTAATATTTCAGCTATCCAGAAGCAAGGAAAGACCTTGGTTTTGCGTGTGAAGGGAGGAAATAAGAAGGGAGGAATAATTTTAGTACAGAAAATGGGGGGGGAAGGATCCTGTGGCAGCATCAAAAGTTGCTACCCTCTCTCATTTTCACACAACCATGAATGCATCCTCTGATTAAAAGACATAAGTGTTGTGCACCTCTTGCACCTTGCTCATGTTGGAATATTCCCTACCTATCCATGCTCTGAAGGTGCTCAGAAAATTTTCACTCTAACTGAGGCATGCTGCAATTCAATAAAATTTTTTTTCTCTCTTAATAAATATACTTATCTAGAAAGGAATTCTTATTAATCAATTTGAAGTTATAAAATTATGATTGAGTTATGAAAAATTGAGGGAAAAAAAAACATATTGGATGAACATTCCAACCTTGCAGTCAAAGCTGCAACAGGTCCTGCAATTGCAACTGCAATTCCAATGTGGTTGGAGGCCCTGGGTAGTGGTCACCCACAGCCCTAATTGCTATAATACCCGTGGATCAGCACATCCTGTTTGAGAGCTATAATTGGGTTGGCTGGTAGGCAGCTGGTAGGCAGCAAGTGGCAGCTACTGGAGAACCAGAAATATCTGTGAAGGTATATTCCTAATATCCAGTTGTACTAGATAAATCTTCCTGTTAGGAGTGAGCTTGTGGGGCTACATTTTGCTAGTACTTCTGGGTCTCTACCATAAATTTAAACGTGATCACTAGCTAATTGTGTCTACATCGAAAATCAATCAATATTGTTAGCTATTAGCTATACTATAATACCCGTGGATCAGCACATCCTGTTTGACCGCTATAATTGGGTAGGCTGGTAGGCAGCAAGTGGCAGCTACTGGAGAACCAGAAATATCTGTGGAGGTATGTTCCTAATATCTGGTTGTACCAGATAAATCCTCCCGTAAATTTAAATGTGATACCTAGCTAACTGTGTCTACATTGAAAGTCAATCAATATTGTTAGCTATTAGCTATGTTTTTATTTTATTTGTTTGTTTTTTGTTTGTTTTTTTGCTTGTTTTTTGTTTGTTTTTTGTTTGTTTTTTTTTTGTTTGTTTTTTTGTTTGTTTTTTGTTTGTTTTTTGTTTGTTTTTTATACTCTGCCTGTGAATTCTAATTGCCAGGCCCAGCATAGTTCTTATGCTATAAATATGGTGGTTACTATAGTTATCCTCAAGGCCATAGATATATAGCTAGCATGCTTACTATCCTGGTTTGAAACTAGTAGCTAGCTAGTATTGGCCAAGGTGATCATGCTATAAATATGAAACAGCTGTAGCTGTGGAATAGGCAAAGCAGTCCTTGAAGTATGATTCGAATATTACTTGAAGAAGCCAAATGGAGGTGGAAGGGGGGAGGGGGGGGGGGAGCTGATTATGATCTCTGAGTGGTGTATACATGTCTACTTGGGTTTCCTAATTTTTGGTCAAATTTTTTTTTTGGTAGCAGATATGATAATATTCATATACAAATATATTTACTTTTTTTGTTAATAACGTAAACAGACAGACAAACAGACAGACAGATAGACAGACAGACAGACAGACAGACAGATAGACAGACAGACAGACAGACAGGCGTGTGTGTGGGTTCATGTGTGTGTATGTGTATATAAAATTAGTTCTTTGCAGGATCCTTTTAACCATATATAGTAAGGTAATCAAACATTAAACACCATAATTATATTTAAAACATAAAGTGTTACTGTGCTCACATGGTGTGACTTATTAAAATTAGGTGCAGTTCTTGCCAACTTTAAGATAAAAAAGGATTAATGTGAGAACTTACAAAGCTGTGTAATATTAAAATAAGTCAATGAGAAAGCTTTAGTTAAAGCATACTTTGTTACAGTGTTTAATATACACACAATATACTGCCTGTAGAGTGGGTTTTAATGTTAGTATATTTTTAGTTATAAAGTTGCTACAAGTGGATAAAATCAACCAGTGATAATATATCTATAGAAGCTCTACATGAACACAAATGTAATTAGGACGAAACCTATAAAGACATATTTGTTGGTCTGTCAGCTGGTGTATTATGTTTGAGTGTTTTATTGATGTTGACATTGGCCTAGTGATGTCTGGCATAGCACTCAGTCATTAGATGGTCTTGCATGAGCTGCATCTGACTACTACTCTACACATTCCTGTGTGTGTTGTATTTGTGATTTGTGTTACCAGGTGCTGAGTGGTTAGCACTTGCTCTGTGACTTGGAATTTAGTTGTGAAACTACACAACTTGACACCTTGGTAACAGTGAGGCCTCAACTGATCATACCATTAGAAAATCATAATTTATGCTTCAGAGTGGTAGACACTTCACACACTGATGATAAATTTTATCCTGAAAATTTTAAATAACCTGCCTGTGTCTCTTCCTGTGCCAATACGAGGCTACAAATGCTAATATTGTACTTCAAACAACACTTTGACCTAGTGCCTAAAACTAGGCTTTCACTCATCTTGACTCTGGAGGCATCATGGGCAGGATCTCACCTGGCATGTCAGGATGTGTGTGTGTGTGTGTGTGTGTGTGTGTGTGTGTGTGTGTGTGTGTGTGTGTGTGTGTGTGTGTGTGTGTGTGTGTGTGTGTGTGTGTGTGTGTGTGTGTGTGTGTGTGTGTGTGTGTGTGTGTGTGTGTGTGTGTGTGTGTGTGTGTGTGTGTGTGTGTGTGTGTGTGTGTGTGTGTGTGTGTGTGTGTGTGTGTGTGTGTGTGTGTGTGTGTGTGTGTGTGTGTGTGTGTGTGTGTGTGTGTGTGCGCGTGTGTGCGCGCGTGTAGGTAGGTGGGTAGGTAGGTAGGTGGGTAGGTAGGTAGGTAGGTAGGTAGGTAGGTAGGTAGGTAGGTAGGTAGGTGAGTAGGTAGGTAGGTAGATAGGTAGGTAGGTTGGTAGGTAGGTAGGTAAGTAGGAAGGTAGGTAGGTAGTATGCATGTATGTGTGTATCCACTATGATTGTCAGCCATAAATATGCATGGAAGATAATTTCAATGTAACAAAGACAGCCTGCATCTTAGCCAACTCATCAAAACAGCATGACTTTTGCCTTCCGTGTGACAAATTGTCCGCCACTCTCTTATTTAAAGTATTTAACTGCCAACTTATTGCACTAGTGAAGACAATGCTAGAGGCTTAAAAAGTATGCTTTATCTCTTCAATATGCTGATCATGCCTTTTGTATACAATAGAAAGATCATTCTATAATGACCTTAATACACACTGGAAGGTAGTTGTAACAGTTGGTAATGAAGTGCATACCTTAATGGATAATGGATCATGATCAGGAAAAGGTTTTTCATATTTTGTTACCACTGGCTCTAGCTCTAACTTCAAGAGTTACTGAGCAGTTGGTCCATTTGGTATTTTAGTCCTCCAATTCTTATGAAATTGATTATAATAAGTTTACAATATTTGATGATTTTATTTTTCATTTCAAATGAGTCATATTACAATCACAAAACAAATTTTTTCTTTCCTTTTCTAGAACAGGAAGTCTAAAAAAAGAGAGATGGCTGAAGTAAGTTTTATCATTGTATATAATTAGTATAAGAATATGAATATATATATATATATATATATATATATATATTAGCAGGCAATTGCAAGGCTATGACCTCTTGCTAGGCCCACCTTATCTATGCTGTGGTTACACTACATGAAAGTGAAGGCGTGGCACCTAACCAACTTGCTTCCTCAGTTTTAATTTAGAAAGATTGCGATAATAAATGAGCAGACAAATCAAATACTGTGGATATTTATTATTCAATCAAGTAAAAGAAACTATAAATTTTATGATAAATGCAGTTGAACCCACAAACCCAGCTTTAAATATCCATTTTTTGTTGTGTTTTTTGTTGGCCAGAGTCTCCCACAGAAGGAGTGGCCAGGTGGAAGCCAGCTAAAATGTTTTTGTAGCTACAGGAGTCCCTCCTTAAAGGTTGGGCTCGTTCTTTTCTACTTGTCCGTTTTTAGCCCAGATGGATGCATAAAAACAAACCGGGCAACCTCCATTATAGAAAGAAGAGATCAATTAGACTAGAAAATAGTTGTTTCAAAAATAATCACAATTTCTTAATTTTAGTCCAATAATTTGTGCTTTACTATATGATAAATGAAATCTATCTGTTCATTAACTACTAAATTGTGACAATAGGTAGAGTGATCAATTCATCATGATTTGCGACATCACCTTTTATAAAAGATTTTTGTCTCACCTATTACTGCTACTGACTAGAAGTTAGAAAATAAGAATTTTGTTCATATTTTAGATCATAAACATAATATGTAGATTTATTAAAATTCAAAAAATCTATTCTATTTTACCTATCACCATCCATATATATTATAGAGAGAAAGAAACAATGCATCAATAATACTGCTACGACGATTTTCAATAGCAGTGATTAAAATTAGTTGATATCTAAGAAGTTTAATAATTTCTCCTTGTAAAGATAACAATATAATTTTTTTAATGGTGTGGATTGATCTGATCACTTTAATATCATAATAATATGTTGTTGATGCATCTTGAGCCACTATAGAATTCTCATTGTACTATAAGTATGGTAGGAAATAGGAAGTCAGTCATCCAACTTGTTTGGACCTGAGGTTCAGATAACTGAAGTTACCTCCATGTTGCTAAAATTAACACAATAATGTAAATTGTGGGTATATATATTTTTTGTTGATAAATTGAACATATTTTAGGAGGATTGCAGATTGTTTTGTACCTAATGGTATCATGAATTGTTGGTTTCTCACGTTCTTCTTGGGGTAGCCACACAAACCAAAGTCCTTCCATTACTCATAATATTGTATATTGTGTGGTCAAAATCAGATGGATAGAAACATCTGCTGTATCCCGAGGTTAAATATTCGGCTATTAGCATGTCCATTTAATAATATTCTGCATTTCATGTTGTATAGTTGTGGGAGTGGTTTCACTTTTTTTATGATATCTTAGAAGAAATGCAGTTTATAAAAAAGTTGATTTAGTAACTTCTATGCTAATTTTATTTCTCTAGTTTACTCATTTCTGTCCTCCCCTTCCTCATAGGTGACTAGTGTCTTAGTTTTACCCAGGAATGTACTAAAAATAATTTCCAATGCCCTTAAAAATCTATTTATGCTTTTGCCGTGCCTTCTTAAAAAAAATTAGTTTAAACTATTATTTTTAATCAGTCAATTTATTCTTAAATTTCATTTACTTATTTTTTAAAATACTTTTTAATAATTTTCATGAGGACACACATGATATACTAGTCTTACTTCTCTATACTGACTTCCAACAATCAGTTAATGTGACAGTGATGAGAAAAAAAAAACATTATTTCTTATACTTTTCAGTTTAATTTTTTTATATAGTTCAGCCTCTTTGGATAAAACTGTACTCCTAACTTGTATAAATATATATATTTTTTTAAATAGTTGCTTTATATTGAATTTAGACATGATTCTAATTGCTCAAGTTTCTAAACTTTCTTTGGATATGTGGGGTATACCTGAAATGATTATGCAACAAAACTACCTTTGTATTATATTCAAAATAACTTTTCAATATGAAGAATTCTAAATTTGATATTAGGCAGAGATATTTACAATTGTTTCCCAAAATATTGACTCCTGCCTTTATGTCACCTAACTAATATTCATTATATAATATAGAAAAAATAGTTGCTTTATGATGATAGTTATATTAAAGTCATAGATGGTGCACTGGAGTTGGTAATGAAATTAGATATTTTCATAATTTGTCTACATGAAACTAAATATATTACTAAGATATGAGGTTTAAAGAAAATATTTTTTTAATTGTGTTTATCTATGTTTTATTAAAATATATTTCATTGCATACTTTCAAAATTCTGACTTTCAATATGTCAAGATGGTGAGTTGAAGATATTTAGTTATCCTACAAAGACTTAAACCAATTATATTAACAATATGCATATATTTAAATATATCTATATATATATCTTGCACCCAAACTATAATTTGTTTTGTTTTATTTTGATAATAGAAGGTGAGTTGTTGACGTAGTCAGACTTTCATATCACAAAATAGTTATGAAGTATTCAAATATCATTTGTCTCATGCTATCTCTTGAATATACAATGTTTAGGAGGTAAGTGATTTACTATAGTTACATACACTATAGGCATATCAATTATAACATTAATACAACATACAAATCTTTGTCTTACTTACCCTACCTGACTGTATTATCATTATTAGAAGGTATGTTATTTACTATTAGATTACTAAATGATTCAAAATTACACCCATAATGTTTCTCATGATATCTCTTGTGCAAAATGCTGACTTGTTAACTCTCAGGAAGTGAGTTACTTTGTGAACTATGTTTTTAAATACTTGTGAAATTGTGTTAAATCATTTCTGTGTTTAATTTTCTAATACTATAGGAAGTAAGCATGATACTATTTCAATTAAATGACTACCACATGAACATGACTCACTTTTGTTCTGGCATATCTGCTGATTTTACACTGAAGGTGGTAGGTTATTCACTATAGCATTGATAGTATGGTATATAGTATCAGCTTATCATTTTAGGAGGTGAGTTTAATCAATTTAAATGAAATTTTTCAAATGTTTTATCTATTTTCAATATGCTAACATTTTATCATAGAAGGTGAGTATTGAAAATTTTTATTTTTGGGAAAGAAATAATTATTATAGATTATTTATTTAATGCTCTATTTTTATGCAATGCTACTTCATATTAATATAGGAAGTGAGTTATTAGCTATACTAGTACTGTACACACGAAATATAATATTAATTTCATATATTAAATATAATCCTTTTATTTTATTTCCCAATCAACCTGTTTTATGTTGCAGAAGAAAGTATGTGGTTCCACAAACTCTATCACAGGAAGTTACATTTCAACATGTATTGTGTTTTGCTTGTCCAAACGAATAACTCCTTTTCTTCAATACAGGTGAGTTATTACAATACTTAAGTTTGGTTATCACTGACAGTAACAAATTGATCAATTTCAATTGGAATGTCCTTTTCTCCCTTGAATTTTTGGAATTTATTTTCAATCATAAAGGAGGTGAATTATATACAGTAGTTACTAATGGTTCCGGCACTGTGAACAATGATTAACTTTTTTCCCTTCTGTTTCTGTCCAAAAACACTTAAAATGAATTGCACATATGGTCCAACTTTCATTTCAATGTGTGTTCTGCACCTACCAATGGTTCGAACCACTTGATTTGTCTTAATCATAGGAAGTAAGTATTTCTATTCTTTATTTCTAGTAATTAAAATAATTATCAACTTATTTTTCATCCTGTCTCTTTCATATTCCTGCTGATAATAAAGGTCAGTTTTCTATGATTAAATAACATTGCATTAAATTGTGTAGTGTTTAATTAAACTAAAATACTGTTTTCTTGCTCTATCTAACTTGTTTTATATTGCAGACTGTAAGTTTTTCTCTGATGAAGAATCGTGTATTTCATATTAACCTTATATATGATGAATTATTATGAATATAATTTTAAATTTCATGTCATTCAAGAAGGTGAGTGTAATAATTTTCTGTGCATACATACATAAAATGAAATAGCAGTAAATGTTCTTCCTTCAATCTGTTGCATAACTATTTCATCACAGAAGGTGAATGCTAGAATGTTCTATCAGTTAATCAACTTATTTTTGTATTTGTATCTTTCAATCTAATTATAAATTCTATATCTCTTTAGGAGGTGATTTATTAACAAGACTAGATCATTATTGTATATCCATGATGGTGAAATATGAATTAATTAAGTGATATCTTATTAAATCATAATTTTTAAAAAAAATTTCTTAATTTTATATACTCCTAGCCGGTGAGTTATTTACAATGCTAGATTGCTGCTATCACTGCAGGGAAAAAAATATTAATCATCTTAATATCAAAAATTGTTTTTTCCTCTATTTCTGATTCTAATCTGCAAACATTTATCATCCAAGGAGGTCAGTTCCTGACCTACTCCTATATTGGCATTACAATATGAAAACTCAATTTATATGTCAAATTTTTATGTCTCAACTATGTCTCTCTCTCTTTCTCTCTAATCTGCTTACTTTGTCTTACCCAAGATTGTGAGTTAATAACATCACTTACGTAATGTATCACTGTATAAAAAATGATGTATTTAAATATTTAATTTGGATGTATCTAATGATCCTTGTCCAATCTGCAAATTTTGTATCTTCCAAGGTGTCTGTGAGTCACTTCACAGCAAAAAATATCAATTTTTATTTAAAAATTTTATTTTTGCATTTCACTATGTCTCTCTGATCATTCTGATGCTTCATTGAATTCAAATTTGTAATTTATTTACATACTAAATAATATAACATTATGAAAATTAATCAATTTATGTATTACAATTGAATGCTCCTCTTGTGTGCCTCTGACCAATCCTCACACTTTGTACCATCCAAGATTGTGAGTTAATTGCATGGCTCAAGAATAATAATTAATTGATTCAGTAACTTTCAAATGGAATACATCTTTTTCTAATTTGCAAATTTTATTCATTCTAAGGAGGTCAGTTTCTTGCATAGCCATATTTTATTACAATTTGAAATATTAGAATAATATATTTATATTGCATCTTTTTCTAATTTGCAAATTTTATTCATTCTAAGGAGGTCAGTTTCTTGCATAGCCATATTTTATTACAATTTGAAATATTAGAATAATATATTTATATTGCATCTTTTTCTAATTCGCAAATTTTGTACACTCCAAGGAGGTCAGTTTCTTGTAGAGTCATATTTTTGTTACAATTTGAAATATCAAAATTGGATGTTCAACTGTTTCCATCTAATCCACATACATTCTATCATCCAATCTGCATACTTCATCGGATCCAAGATTGTGAGTTACATCACTTAAGGAATATTATATATTATATATATATATATTGAATTTTATTGTTTCATATATGCTTCTGGCCAATACGAAAAACTTTTTATTATTTAACTTGGAGAATCTTTCTTCAGTAAGTTACTTACACTGCTAAATAATATTAAAATATGAAAATAATCAATTTAAATATTAAGTTTGGATGTTTTATGTGCACCGGCTCCATACATGCATTATCCAAGGAGGTGAGTCACTTGTATATATGTGTGTGTGCGCGTGCGTGCATGTGTATGTATGTGTGTGTGTGTGTGTGTGTGTGAGTGTGTGTGTGTGTGTGTATGTATGTATGTATGTATGTATGTATGTATGTATGTATGTATGTATGTATGTATGTATGTATGTATGTATGTATGTATGTATGTATGTATGTATGTATATACATTTACATATGTATATATATATACATATATATAGTTATTACAATATGTAAATCAGTGATCAATAAATTTGTATATTTAATTGGAATGTTTCCTTTGTGTCTCTTGATCCAATCTGCGCACGGTATCACGCCAGGAAGTGAGTTACATGCATAACTAAATATTGTTGTTGCAATATGAATAATATTTCATTCAAATATTAAATTTGTACATACCCACTGTTTTTCTCTATCTAATTGCACACATTGCCTCAACAAGTCTGTGAGTTACTAGCATAGATAAATATCATTGCAATAGGAATACCAATCAATTCAAAATTAAATTTGGATATTTCTACTTTGTTTCCTGTCAAAAAACATGTTTGTATCATATAAGGTTGTGAGTTACTTATATGGCTGAATATCTTAATTTCATTATTGAAATTGATCAATTTAAATATTAAATTTTGATGCTTCTCCTGTCTTTCTGTTCTATATATCTGCATACTTTGTATCATCCAAGGAGGTGATTTCCTTACATAATATAATATTATTATTACATTTAGAAATAAATGAATTCGGTTATAAAATTTGGGTCTTTCTATTTTATTTTTTTGTTCCAATCTGCCAACTTGTGTTTTCCAAGGCTGTGAGTAAACTTGCATAGCTAATGATTATTAGAGATGAGAGTAGATTAATTTAGATATGTATGTATATATATATACATTATTTTTATGTTTCTGTCTCTTCTGTATAATTTTATCGTCAAGTAGGTGAGTTACATAAATAAATATTGTTATTCCATTATAAATGTCAATAAATTTACATATTTTATTTTTGTAATCTACTTGGTTTCTTTTTCCAATCTTGTACCATCTAAGATGGTGAGTTACTTTAATATCTAAATAGTGTTAAATAAAGAATGAAAACCAATAAACTTGAATTTTAAAATTGGATGCTATTACTCTGTGTTTATATGCATAATCTACATACTTTGTCTCATTAAAGCCTGTGAGTTTCTTAAATAGATAAATATTAATGTTGCAATATGAAAATTGAGCAATTTATATGTATATATTCTTATATGTATATATAATTTAATGATTGCATGTGTACCTAAACTGTTAACCTTTTAATCATCCAGATGATGAGTTACTTTCATATATAAATATTGCAATCACAATATAGAAGTGAATCAATATAAATATTAAAATTGGATGATTCTCCTGTATCTTTCTCTCTGTCCACTGTGGATATTCAATATTATTCAAGGAGGTGAGTTATCACATATCTAATTACGGTTGACACAATATGACAATCAATAAATTTGAATACTAAATTTGAATGTTTCTATTGTGTTTCTCTGTTCAATGTGCATGTGTGATTAATTGTCCAAGTTTGTAAGTTTCCTATGTTGCTAAAGAAGTATGATGACAATGTATAAATGAATGCATTAAAACGTTTGATTTGGATGTTTCTGTATTGTCATATGTACATACACTGCATCATCCAAGGATGTGAGTAACTTTCATAGCTTATTATTGTTATTACAATATGAAGATCAACAAATTGAATTTTAATTTGGATATTTAATTATGCCTCTCTGTTCAATCTGCATGTATGATTTTATCATCCAAGTTCGTGAGTTTCCTACAGAGCTAATGGAAGTGGGATTGCAATATGTTAAAATGAATCAATTAATTTGGATTTCTTTTCATGTCTGTCTAATGTACATACTTGGTATCATCCAAGGATGTAAGTTATTTGTTAAAGATTAATATTGCTATTTCAATATAAAGACTATAAAATTTATATTTGAATTTTGGTGTTTGAATTATTTTCCTCTGTTCAACCTGCATGTATGATTGTACTATCCAAGTTTTCAACTGTAAGTATCGTACATAGCAAATGTGTGATTATTACGTGACAATGTATTCAAGTATTTTGTTTGGATGTTTCTACTGTCTCTCTCTCTCTCTAATCTGCACACACTGTGTTATCCAAGGAGGTTAGTTACTCACATAGCTCTTTTTTTTTTTTAATTTATCACAACATACAAATAATTCAATTCAATTGGATGTTGCTACTGTATATAATTTCCAATCGGCATAGGTGAGTTATCCTGTTACAATTTGGTAATGTTTTCATTACCTGTTTTCTTTCTTGTGTATTATTCAACTAAATTGTATCTTAATTCACTTGTTTTGTTTGTTTTTTTAGGATGTAAGTTATGATTAGTCATTTTGATACTGCCATCATTATTAATTTCTTTTTGTTTTCTCACGATTCTACTTCGATTTTCTTTATCAAACCTGCTACAATCATAGCCTGTGAGTTATTAAAAATTTAATACTTTGCTATTGCTATAAGAAAGTATGTTTATCTCTACATTTTTACCTCTAATCTCTGAATGTGCTAACTTATGATCACAGGAGGTAAACCTGCATATAATATGTCATATGTCTGTGCATTACTTATATCAACATTGGCATATGCCAATACTTGCATTCTTTTCAATCTCTAATGGTTTTATACCACCACATCAATACAGACAGTAAGTTGTGTACTGTGATATTGGTGATTATTACTATAAGAAGGCATGAAAAAGTTAACATTTAAACAAATATTTATCTATCTCTGTCAATTTTTTCTAACAACACATTTTAGGAGGCAAGTTATTTGATACATCGACTACTATTACATGATTTGACTATATACATATGAATATCTCTTGTCTCCCTTTTTCATACTAAATATGTATATTCTCTCAGATGGTGAGATTTTAAGATGCTGTACTGTTGTTGCCATGATATGGAGGCGTGTCAAGTTTAACATTTTGAAATTTCTTTTTTTTTCTATTTATATACTCTCATAGAGTGTGAGAATATAAGATCTTCATCTATTCCCATCACATCAATATTTATTAACACATCTAAATATAATTTATGTTTGGATTGTGAACATGCGTACATCCTATCCCACTCAATCCAACCTGGTGGATTTGTACTGATCTTAGCGGGTGCGTCATATGCACTTATAAGGAGTTGATATCACAGAAAAGATGCAATTATAACTTCATTTTGAATATCTCTTTTATGTCCCTCTTGAACTTATTGTATCATAGCTGGTGAGTGTTATATAATATTGTTTGGGTGACCTTAAATATCCAATGTGGCACCTGTCCCCCCCCCCCCCCCCCCCCCCCCCCAATCCCCACTGTCTGTAACTGTTATTTTCTGCCTCATCATAGCCTGTGAGTTACATGTAATTATGCATTTGCTATTACTAAAATAATACTTGCATTAATATTAAATTTGCTGTTATATTAATATTTCTCTCATTATATTTTTTAAATATGTATCTCTGTTCATACTTTCAAATTTAACCATTATAGAAGGTAAGAAAATTTATGATCAACTTAAAAATTTGGTGATGCAAATGTTTTATTTCATTGTTTTTATCTACATATTGATTATGCTTTCATTCAAGAATGTGAGTTCCTGTAAAATTCTTCATAGAATATATTGAGCATATACCTTTGTGCTACCTTTACGCTAAACTTGAATGCTGAAATTTGAATTTCCTAGGAGGTGAGTCATTTACAATGGTTTGAATATTTTAATATTGTTTATATACCCCCCTCATCTCCAACATCTTGTTTCATATTGTTAATCAACAGCTGGTGGGTAACTTATTTCTACTTTCTTGGATAACAAGAATTGATAAGATTTAAACATGTATCTTACCTCACGATACCTATTCTGCTGACGTCATCTCATAGATGGTGAATAAATTATATAAACAAATTTAATTCGCTTCTGCTTAGTTTTCTATTTTTTAGTAATTTATTCCCTTTATCCCGTAGATGGTGAGAAATTTATAATACAAGAATAACTTACATTGATCATGTTTCTATCATTTCTTCCTCTACCATTTCTGACCTCCACGTAATCATAGGATGTGAGTTATGCAATGATACTATATTCACATTGGGAGTGTCAACATTTAAATTTATTGTATTTCTCTCTCTATAAAACTTTCTGACTTTTCGTTATTATAGGAAGTGAGTTTTGGTGTTATAAAATAATCTTATCTATTTTTTTATTTTTGGTATAATCTTTCTTTCTTTTTTTTTTGCCCATTATAATTGACAGAGGGTGAGTTATTGTGAATTGGAAGTTTTACATTTAAAAAATGTCAACATATTCCAATAAGCTAACTCTATCATGATTTTCTACTTCATACTAATCATCTACAGAAAGTAAGTATTTAAGACATGACATGAAATATATTGATTAACAATTAATTAATTATTCTATATTTAAACATAATTTTCTTATACTTCTTTCCAACTTCTAACTTTGTTTTATCACCATAGGAGGTTAGTTACTATTATCCTTAACTTAATTATTAATTAAAAAAAAAAATTGAATTGTTAAATTGAATGAGCATATTTCAATATTTCTTTATTCTTTTGATTACTTCACATCTTCAAAATAGGCAGTGAGTTCATTTCTTAATTTATGTATTCAGTGCTATTGTTAAGAAAGTAAAAAAAATTTAAAAAAATTGATTTACGTATTTAAATAAATCTTACCTATGTCTGTGTTGAATGTACCTAGAGGGTGAGTTATTTAAAAACTGAATACATTATTAAATAGTAAAGTAAAAATGCTTAAATTTATTTCATTCACAAACTTCAATATTGGTGATTCAATGTTATCACAGCGTGTAAGTCAATAGAAAATTTACAAATACTATATGTGATAAATGATAAATTTACATTCACACTCTTATTTTCTCTCTCTCTCAACCATACTTCTGAGTAGAAGGTGAGTTGCTAACTATTATCATGGATTATTATTACCATTAATATATTTATGACATAATTTCGACCTTTCTCTTGCCCTGCTCTTCTCTGTTCAACCTGTTGATATATAATTTTAGATGGTGAGTTTCTCGATTAATGAGCAGGTGTATACTTTTTAGAACAATCCTTTTCATGTTCAAACTGCTTTTTATACTTTGTCTTAGAAAGTAAGTATTCTTACCATACTAAATTTTTATCTTACTCTAAAATACTTGAGTTAATTTCCACATTTCTATTTATCTAACCTATTGACTTCTTTTTATCTTAGAAGGTGAGCTATGTACAATACTACATATAGATTGAAATGTGTTTGATCAGTATTATTCCACATGTATGTTTTTCATTTATCTTCCAACCTGCTAATATAATATCATAGAATGTAAGTCATTTATTATGATATCATTCCTGGTAATTAAAACTTAATGTTGAACATTTGTCTTTTAAATTCTTGTCATAATAGAAGGTAAGTTTATTGTAGGATATTATTACAGTTTAATATAATCTTTTGTGTATTTCATCAAACTTTCAATAAAAACATGATGACATCATCATAGCGGGTGAGAAGTTACTCTTAAATGCTAATGTTGAGTATTTCTATACTCTCTAATACTAATATCGAGTATTTCCATTATATGAAATTTATTTATTTTTAAACATTTCTTATGTCCTACTCGCTTAAGGCTTCATAAGATCAAGAACGCTTAAAGAACTAAGTCTTAACAAGAATATTTTATTATTATTTCATAGATATAGCTAGAGAGATATTTAGAGAGCAACTATTAGTGGATGCTTTATTATTACTCTTGCCAGTTTTTAACATGATAGATTTGTTTGCATAGTTATTGTAAAAATGGACAATATCAGAAATTGTGACTTCATTAATACTACTTGTCTTTAGGTGGGTACACAATATCTTATTTTTCTGCGTCCCTCTGGTCTTCATCCTCACCCTGCTCTCAAACATCAAACATTACATCCTCCTGGTAGTCACTATTCATAATGTTATAGAAGACATGCAAGTAGTTTGAATGAAATCGACAGAAAGTTGACTTCCGATTCTTCGTTAATGATGGCAAGTACTTGGGAGTCTGATTTATACAACTGCTTTGACACTGATCAAGACCACCAGGGCTGAGAAGAAGGGGTGATGAGCAGGTTGATGGTTGTATGTTGGAAGAGAATGGGGTGTTGGTTCAGGTTAAGCTATGACCCCAGGGAAGCATGTATGTGGGAATAAGACTCCCATATGTTATTCCACTCAAAAAGATTGATAGTGAGTCAGTGGCTGAGGGACTTATAGAGGTGATTTCTCATCTGGAATTCCTCAGGAGCTGTTGACTGACCAGGGTGGTATATTTGTAGGTACCTTAGAAAGACAAGTGTGTCACCTGCTTAGTATCAAAAATCTAAGAACATTGGCCTATCACCCACAGGGAAATGGCACTCTAGAAAATTTGCATGCCTCCTTTAAAGGAATGATGAGGAAATTAAAAAAAAAGTGAAGAGTGAGGGAGTGGGGATAAGGCCCTAAAGTTTTACTTGTTATGTTCTGAGGTACACCTTATGCTGCAACTGGGTTTTCCCTATATGAATAGGTTTATAGCTACCCTATGAAGGGACCACTAGAATCCATTAAGGATTGGTAGCTTGAAGGGGTACTGAGTTTACCAATTCTGTCAAATGGGTAGATTTGAGTAAAACCCTTTCTCTTCTGCATGAGAAAGGAAGTGGGAGGAAAGTACAAGACCACAGCCAAAACAATATTATGATTTAAAAAAAAAAACCAAAGAATGGGTCATGTCCAAGAAACAACAACATATCAAAGAAACAACATATTAAAATGCTGCAAGGAAACATGTGACGTCATAAGGGAGATTGATTGCTCGTAAATTATAAAAGGACAGAAACATTGTATTTTTAGTCAGTCAGAGGGTTGTGTATTTAGTCGAGTAGTTGTGTATTTTTATTCAGCTGAAGTGTTGACCTGTATAGTTATTGGCAGTAGTGTTATTAGCGTATAGCTATATATCTGTAGTGTTTCTAAAGTTATCAAATTATATATTATATCTCAGTTGTAGAGGGAAGCCAGTTTGCTCAGAGTGAGAAACTGAGTTTGGTCTGGGTATAAAGAAGACCTAGGCGTTGGTGGAATTGTGCTAGTAATTACTTCTTCGTGGAAGGGAGCAAATTCCATTACATTGGTGAAGTGTGGAAAGTTAGAGAGAGAGAGAGATAATGTTTCCCAGTACTGTTGGTAAACTGGTCTTTTCCCTTGTACTTGACACTTAAGGTTATACTGAGTTTAACTTCAGCAAATCTAGAAGAATGACTTCAGAAATAAAAGCTGTTTTAGCCAAGCTTCAGCTCACTAAATTAAGGATGAAATATGTCTTGTGTGATCTCCAGTGTACTTTGATCTTATTTCTGGATAGCTAAATGGGTGTAGTTACATTTTTTTACAGGAAGGCATATCATACAGGATGATTTGTCATATGACAGGACACGTCTTACATGAGGACATGTTTACTGGAGGATATACCATATAGGTTGCCATGTATTACATGAGGGAATGTCGTATAGGTGGGCATGTCTTGCATGAGTTCAAGTATTATGAGAGGACATGTATTATTGAAAGACATGTTTAAAAATAAGATGTCTTACTTGAGGGCATGCCTAACATGAGGACAGGTTTTATAAGATGTCATGTCCTGCAGGAGGGCATGTATTACTGGAGGACTTGTTGTAGTGAAGGTCATGTCTTTCATGAAAATATGTTATGGGAGGATGTATCTTTTAGGAGGACATGTCTTACAGTCAAACATGTCTTGTGGGAAATCATGTATTATGGGGTGACATGTCTTATGAGAGGTTATGTCTTGCAGGAGGAGATATCTTACAATGAAACATATCATAAAGTTTGAAATGTCTTATATGATGACATCTTTTGTTATGTTTTAGTTAAATGCTATCATACTTTTGGTCTGAAATCATTTGGGTTATCCTTAATATCTGATATCTGTGAAGAAGCTGCAACCAATTATGCTGCTTCAAGTTGGGGCAACTTTTACTGTCTTTTCTCCAGCAATATTTTATTTGTTCTGAGACGTGTTTTCCTAGGATTTAATGTTTGCAATGTTCTTCTTGTGTATGTAGGTTTATTTTGAATGTCTGCTGGGTTTACCTCTATTTTTGTTGATGATTCAATGGTCTTCATGCATGCTTTGCAAACATATTCCCTCAGTTATGATGTGCATGCACCGCTTTAAAATTGTAGTAGGAATGAGCCAGACAATGATGGTGGGAGGTCTTGCTGTTACCACATATCACTAAGATAGGTTTGAAATCTTTGATGGTTTAGTTTTCATATTCATACTATGTCTGTTGCTCTATTAGCAATAAGCTTTTATGGCACCCTATTTTAGTTTTCTTCAAACACGGTTCTCCCTATGAAATCTTGGATAGCCTTTAATTTGGTGGTACAGGAATTTAATTTTGTTGTACAGGGATAGTGATGGGTGGAGATGGGGGGGGGGGGGGGGGGGGGGGGGAGTGGGAGCACAGAATTCTTTATCTCCAGCTCAGCCATTTGACAAGTTATCATACACACCCATCCCACACCACCCCCCCCCCCCCCACACACACACAAATATCACTAGCTCTATTATTATGAAGTTTGTTTTTGTTGATATCTTATAATCATGATGCTAACCCCTATTGTCTACAGCTTTAATTCTACCAATTTGAAAACTTCAAAAGATCTTAGTTCCATCTCAGTTCATGTGAACTTAAATATATTTGAACGGGAAAACCCTATGGGACTCCCATGTCCTATTAGAATTCTAACTCTCACAGTTTAAGGAGGAGCCCCACCAAATTTAGTGGGCTTTCATTTCAGACTAGCAGGGCATCACTAAAAATGGCCCCACATGGCATTTTAGATTACTAACCACCCCTCCTCCATCATGGGGTTACTCCCAATGTTTATTGGGGTCAATCCCCAAGTGCTTATCTGTTTTCTTTTTGTGGGGGGTGGATCTCTAGTAAAGGTGAGGGTTGGGGCAACCTACCAAGCATTTCTCTTTTTTTTTGGTTTTTTTGTTTAATTGTTTGATTGATGTAGCTGTATTTATTTTTTAGTGGAAGGGGAGGAGGGGGGTGGGGGTTGCTAAGCAACTTGTAAAGCCATCTCAGCATGGTAATTTTTTCTTTCTGCCATTGATAACCAAAAGTAGTAGCAATACAGGTAGGTAAGAGTCAGCATCTTTCTTGGAGGGAATTATTACCAGGTCATGGGCACTATTTCAACCCCCTCCATAGCATGGACCAAAATCACACCCAATAGCTCAATCTATTTTGAGGTATTTAGTTCCATCCCAAGACATGTAAATATCTACATTTGAAAAGAAACCCTTGGAACCCCCCATGGCAAGTTAGAGCCATAGCTCTTACAGTTTGTGACAAGCCTCACCTAACTGGATAGGCTTTCATTTGGGACTAGGTTGGATGTAACAAAGAATGGACACTACGGTATATTAGAACCATCACCCCAAGTGGAAACGGAACCAGGAGTCCCCCCCCCCCCCCCACTGTTAAATAAAAACATTTTTGGGGGGGGGGGGGGGGGGGGAGATGAGAAAAAAAGCATGTTGTTGTTTGTTTGTCTGTTTGTTCTTTTTACTAGCTTCTGCTGATTAACTTTGGTATCCTATGCCTATGACAAGCTCAGTTGAGTCTGCATACACAATCTGCCTGATTCATCTATAAAAATTATTTTTTTAAATTTGAAAGTATTGTTGGGGCAATGTTTCGTTGATGATCAAAAAATGCTTTAACCATGCCCTGAATAAGAGATACAAAAATTAAAAGCTCATAAATTTTTTTTTCTAATTAGCACAAAGTCAAAGTAACGCTAAAGGTTTTTTGTACGTATCTTGATGTGCTCTGACTGAATGTCTTTCCACAGTTCTCACACTTGTACGGCTTGTCCCCTGTTATGTATCCTGAGGTGCCTCTGTAGGTGGCTCTTCCGAATAAAACTCTTCCCACAGTGCTCACACTTGTACGGCTTCTCTCCAGTATGTATCCTTAAGTGAACTCGTAGATGACTACTGTCTCCGAACCTCTTCCCACAGTGCTCACACTTGTATGGCTTCTTTCCTGTGTGTATCCTGATGTGCACCCGTAGATGACTACCGTCTCTGAAATGTTTCCCACAGTGCTCACACTCGTGTGGCTTGTCTCCTGTATGTATCCTGAGGTGCACCTGTAGACTACAATTTCTAATGAAACTCTTTTCACAGTGCTCACACTTGTATGGCTTGTCCCCTGTATGTGTCCTGAGGTGCACTTGTAGATTACTACTGACACTAAAACTCTTCCCACAGTGCTCACACTTGTACGGCTTATCTCCTGTATGTATCCTGAGGTGCATCTGTAGGTAGCCATTCTGAACAAAACACTTTCCACAATGGACACACTTGTACGGCTTGTCCCCTGTATGTATCCTGAGGTGCCTCTGAAGGTTACTATTCTGATTGAAATTCATCCCACAGTGCTCACACTTGTACGGCTTGTCCCCTGTATGTATCCTGAGGTGCAGCTGCAGATTACTACTGTAACTGAAATTCATTCCACAGTACTCACACCTGTATGGCTTGTGTCCTGTATGTGTCCTGAGGTGGCTCCGAAGGAAAGTATTGCTCATGAAACTCTTTCCACAGTATGAACAATGTTTGTCTTGTGCTCTATTTTCATGTGTTTGTATATGTTGCTGTAAATAGTCTGATTTAGTGAATTGTAGGTTGCACTTGTGGCAAGTGAATGGCTGTGGGTTTGCCTTAGCACACAGTAAGCTTCGTTTCCAGTGGGAATGAAATGAGGTCAGAAATGAAAATGATTCTCCACAGCCAAGGCAACTAAAATTGGCAGCTGAAGCTGAGAATAAAAAAAAACAAACAACAACTAGTTACTAGTTAAGCACCATGAACCTCGAAAAAATAATTACCTTCAGTGTTTGTATCTGTGCCTAACTCCTCAACACATTGCTTTCCATATCCCCCCAGAAGTTCTGATGCAGGAGAAATGTGGTAGTAGATGTTGCCATGGTATTGATACACGATGACATTCTGTTCTTCTTCACATCTTGCAGTGTTAACAAACCTCATCCAGTTAGAGTCAGTGGTGTGTTGTCCATCGATAACACAGGGATCAATTCCTCCATGGTTGACCTGTTGTGATAATGGGAGAACATGTTTACCACATGTCAATATTAGCTCTCTTGCATATTCAAAAGTATGTCTTCAAGTATGTATATCTAGTGAAAGAAGAATAATTTAGGTTGTGTTCCATTTTTCCTTCAAAATAATGGAAATTAACTTATGTTAAATAGGGGTTCAATCAGATTCGTAAAATTATCAGTCATACCACTTCTTATCTCACACAAATAATACACAATTTATTACTTTCTTTTTTTATGCATAGAAACACACCATTCCTTACCTCCCCTACATTGGCAGTATGGTGAAGGCCTTCCACGTCATCCTTGTCTACTATCTCACCTTTATAAGGTCCTATTCGGACACCCTTACTTATGAAGGTGGTGGCAAACACTCCTAGCCCTGCTCCTGGGATCGGTGAGGGCTGGACAGTGAGCTGTGCAGGTACTGGCAGTGGTGTATAGGCCAAGGAGGCCGGGTCATATCCAGTTGTGGGTTCCATCTCTGAGAATGATCCATGCACTGGACATTCACCATGATACAGCTTGTTGCAGTCATCACAGACTAGAAGAGGACATTCATAGAAGATGCATGGCAGGGGAGTAATACTTGGTTATATTTACTTCAACTTACACAAGTATTCATCATCATCAGATAGAGGGTTTTCGTCATACCTGTAAGTCGAAGTACATCTCAAGTCTCTTGTAGTGGCAGAGGTGGACACATCAGTGGTCAACCTGAAGAGCATATAGAGGAATATGATGCTCATTATTCTTAAGCAAAAGGGGACCTAAATTTGTAATTTATGATATATATTTTTTATATACAATTTTTGTGGTAGGAATGGAATAAAATATTACAAATATTAGAAATGAAACATAAGCAATTTGCAGTACAATGAATTTGAAAAAGTTGGCTTGTCTGGACATACTACTAAATATTCTTATGACTTCAGCTTTGATTTATGTCATAAAAATTTGAAAAACAACAGAAATAAATTGCCTGAATAAGATTTTAATTGTTTCCCCAAATGCTTTAACTGGGTAGTAGATTTGAAAGCAAAGTTTATGACATTAATTAACTTAAGAAACAGAGGATCCATCAAGAAGGATTAAATGTTTTGTAGATTAATAAGTTCATAAAGCATTAGATTTAAGTATTGTAGTAACTCACATCTGAAAATAAATTATATGAAGTATGGGATTTATTTTCTGGACAGGGAAAGTGAGAAAGAATAAAATCATTGAATAAGAGCTGTCTGCATTAAGACCTGTGGCATTTAATCAAAAAAAAAAAAAAAAAAAAAAAAAAAAATAATGATGAGGTTAATAAAACCTGCTTCTTGAAACCAATGTTGAAAATCCATTTTTATCTAAATTTGCGGATGTCCCCAATCCCACTCACTACCACAGGCCCCACTATTCCAAGTGTTACTAGACCTGTGTGCCACTGGTACCAGGGGCATAGCCAGGATTTTGAAAAAGGGGGGGAGGGGGGCAGGGGCGAATATTCATGACTACATAACCATAATTATGTAGAAGGTTTTGAATGGATAAATGACTTTTGATGACATTTTGCAGACATTATCCTTGTGTGAAGGAATAATGAATGACTATTTATTTCAATTTTTTATACCATAAGTGACCTTTGGTGGTTGGGGGAGGGGGGAGGGAGTGGTAATTCAAATTTTCAGTACAAAATACAAGTTTGATAACAATGGAAAAAACATCCAAGCACAGGATGCTCCATTAGAAGGAAGGTTTGTACATCCATAATCTGGTTATCAGGGGAGCTTGGAACATCATTGTGTACACATACCAGCAATGAAACATATTTACTAAATTTTCAAATAAAAGATGTAAAAAATATTTGTTCATGAATTTTGTCCAATCCTAGTGATAGCATCTCACCATTATTTACAAGAAAGATGGTCCAAGTAAGATTGGTGTCTTAAGATTCTATCCACAACAGTGAAGTGTCTGGGGAATCCATTGATTACTTCATTGAAACCCCAATATATTTATTTGTTTTGTTTTTTTGGTATTTATTTTTTAATTTTCTTTCTTTGCTTATTTATTTCTCTCTTTCTTTGTCTTTCTTTCTTTCTTTCTTTCTTTCTTTCTTTCTTTCTTTCTTTCTTTCTTTCTTTCTTTCTTTCTTTCTTTCTTTCTTTCTTTCTTTCTTTCTTTCTTTCTTTCTTTCTTTCTTTCTTTCTTTCTTTCTTTCTTTCTTTCTTTCTTTCTTTCTTTCTTTCTTTCTTTCTTTCTTTCTTTCTTTCTTTCTTTCTTTCTTTCTTTCTTTCTTTCTTTCTTTCTTTCTTTCTTTCTTTCTTTCTCTCTTTCTTTCTCTCTCTCTTTCTTTCTCTCTCTCTTTCTCTCTCTCTTTCTCTCTCTCTTTCTTTCTCTCTTTCTTTCTCTCTTTCTTTCTCTCTTTCTTTCTCTCTTCCTTTCTCTCTTTTTCTCTCTTTCTTTCCTTCCTTCCTTCCTTCCTTCCTTCCTTCCTTCCTTCCTTCCTTCCTTCCTTCCTTCCTTCCTTCCTTCCTTCCTTCCTTCCTTCCTTCCTTCCTTCCTTCCTTCCTTCCTTCCTTCCTTCCTTCCTTCCTTCCTTCCTTCCTTCCTTCCTTCCTTCCTTCCTTCCTTCCTTCCTTCCTTCCTTCCTTCCTTCCTTCCTTCCTTCCTTCCTTCCTTCCTTCCTTCTTTTTTTATTCATTCATTTATCAATTGATTTCATTTATTTTTTATATTTTTTTTATCTATTTATTTAATTTTTTTTTTTTAATTAGAAAAATTTTTTTTCCTATCTATTGACCCTAGAACTTGGAGAGTTTACCTTAACCAACTCATTAACATTTTCCATCTTTTCAGAACATGAAGAAACTTTTAGTTTTTCAGGTCCTGAAAAGATAGAAATCCTATATATTATTTTCCCTAACTCCCTGCCTTCATATGTGCCTTTGTGCCTGTGTGCTAACTGTCTGAGAAAAACTTTTGAACTGTGGGTCCTAGGACAGAAAATTAAACTTCAGTCTGCTCCCTACATGGTCCTAGGGGTGCAGAAGGCCTTCAAATTTCTTTAAAATGTCCAACTAAAAAGTTAGAGGTAAACTAAAGCCTTTTCTTTTAGCAAATTGTGTTTGTGGAGAAGGTAAAAGGACTTCAACATATCCACCCAAGCTCTGTATTTTTAAAACAGCTGATAAAAATGCAACAAAAAAATTAATAAGTAGAAGAAATTTAAATTTATGTGACAGTGCAGCTGTGAAGAAAGACTCCTTAGTCAGCTGAAGCTTATGCTAAAGGTGTAATAACAGCTCTGTACCTTTTAACCAAAGGTAAAGCTAAAGCTAAAGAATAAAAGACCATTGGAGTATATTAGTATTATATAATGTGTATTTCCAAAGTAATACTGCTCAGCTTCAGAAATGCAGCTGCTGCAGAGTTTTTGCAGTGTTATGAATAAAATTTTTTTTTTTTTTAATGACAAGGAACAATAACAACTAAGGTATGGGAAGAGGGAAAACAGTGTAGACAGTGACCCCTCCCATGAATGAATGTATGGGAGTATCCTTGAGGAAAATGTCCATTCCTACACAATTAGACTAGGAATTTGAAAATGTTTGGAAAAAGGAAAAGTTGCACAATCATGAGCAGTGTCTTTGGCTGGAGACATTAAAAAATCAATGACTGAAACTAAGAAAACTGGAGACATTCACAATTGCTGAGGAAGCACTGTTGTGGAAGTCATTTATCAAAACAATTCAATTACTGCCAAGCAGAAGAATTAACTTGAAACTCTTCTAATGCTCTTTTCAATAATATCTAGGATAGTGTCTGTTGGACAAATGCCTTGATCATTGCAAGAAAAGCTGCAGATGGGCCTCTGGCTCTGCAACTACTAAAAACAAACAAACAAACAACCAGGGCATAGGAAAGTAGGGTGGAGAGCAGTTATCTCTCCTATTAATGAATGGATGGGGCTATTATTGAAGAAAATGTCCCTTCCTATACACAAATTAGACAAGGAATTTGAAAATATTTTGGAAAAAACAACAACAACAAAAACCCAACACTCATAAGCGGTGTGTCTAGGGCTGGATACAGTAGAAATTTAAAACTGAAACAAAGCAAATTGGAGACATCACAATAGCTAGGGAAGCATTGTTATGGAAGTCTTCATCCAACAAATGCAATCACTGCCAAGTAGAAGAATTAACTTAAAACTCTTCTAATGCCCTTTTCAATAATGTATAGGATAAAGTTTGTTGGACAAAGTGCCTTGACCAGTGCAAGAGAAGCTGCAAATTGGCCTCTAGTCCTATATATTATTTTCACTAACTCCCTGCATGTCTGCCTGCCTAATTGGCAAGAAAAACTTTTGAACTGTGGGTCTTGGGACATTGAATTAAACTTCATTTTGTTCCCTACATGGTCCTTGGGGTGCAGAAGGCCTTCGAATTTCTTTAAAATGTCTAACTAAAAAGTTAGAGGAAAACTAAAGCCTTTTCTTTTAGCCAATTGTGTTAGTAAAGCAGGTAAGAGTATGTCATAGTATTCATCCATGCTCTCCATTTTTAAAACTATAAGGTTTATTGCTCAAATTTATCATATAAAAAATGACATATTTTCAAATCAGCTGTTATATTGAACTAGAGCACAATCGAGGTCGAAGGCTGGGTTTTTGTTAGGCTTCTCCAAGTATTTTTCTAGTTAGTAAACCATCCTTCCCAAGTTTAATCATTCTGAATGGATATGTTTGCTTATTTTAATAATATTAGAATTGCTTGCTCCTTGCTCTCAAATTGAAGAAGTCTCAACTCTGTGGTCTCAAAATTTTCTTTGATGGGCCCATGTCTGACATGATGACATGATTTACGTAAGTACAATTCTTTGGGAAGACATCTTACAAGAGATCTATTTCATACAGGAGGACATGTCTTATTGATGGACATGGGTTTTTGGAGGATCTGTCTACAGCAGGACTTTTGTTACTTGAGGGATGAGTTTCAATCAGGATGAAATGTATACATGTCATCTTATGAAATGACATGCCCTTAGTGTAGACATGTTCTACTGGTACATATGTTAAAGGTTGTCAATAGTTAGGGAGGAAATGTGATATTGGAAGATGTGTTTGAAGGTAGAATGTGTCTTAAGGGAAAAAGTATTATTGGACTACATGTTTTTAAGGAGGAACTGTATTAAAGGTGTACATGTCATATTAGAAAGCAAGTCCAATGGTAGGACATGCCTTACAATAGCACATGTTTTATGTAAGGGCATGTCTTATGTTAGGCCATGTCTTACAGATGGACATGTCTTGCAGGAAGATATGAGGACATGTCTTTTAGGAGCACATTCCTACATTAGATGGACAAACCATGTGGGAGAACATGTCTTAAAGGATGACATTTCTTATAGGTGGAAATATTTTAAAAGAATAGTTCCTATGTGAGGACATACCTTATAAAAGGACATGTCAATACGTGGATGTTATATTGGAGGACATGTACTACAGGATTATATATCCTACATAAGGACATGTCTAATAACATGATGTATTTTACAGCATATGTTTTACTAGACTGCATGTCCTACAGGGTTTTTTTTGCAAAAGGATATATTAGGATATTTCTTATTGGAGGGCATGTAGAACATGTATTACCAGTGGAGATATCTTATAAAATATGTCTTATGGAAGGATATGCATTACAGAAATACTTCTGTATGAGGATTCCTCTTATGGGTGGACATGTTTTACTAGCTAAAAACCTAGTCTATATATATATATATATATATATATATAATCAAAAACACAGGAATCATAAATCAAAAAATTACTTTTTAACAGAAACCAGCCAGGTAAATCTGAGGTCATATTTGGACTCAGTTCATGTGGATGTCCATGAACCAAGGAATTTATGAAATGGTGAGTTTATCAATCTTCACCATTTTGCAAGCCATCATCAAACAATATGCTTACTATTAGAATACTCTATTCCAAAATAGAAGCTTCTTCTCAGAAAAAACAACAAAGCCAAAAAAAAAAAAATAATAAGAAGTTCAAAGGGGAAAAATCCATAAGAAGCCTCACCTGAACAAAGAACAACCCCAAAAAAGTCAAAGAAATAATAGAAACAAGTGTCCATTCCATGACATCCAGACACTCCACAATACAGACCAATACAGGCACTCTCTATAGATTAAATAATGAGTTCCTATTCAAACCTTCAAAAGAAATTCAGTCCACCAAAAGAAATTCAGTCCACCAAAAGTAATCTCTAGATGGAATAAAGTGAGTTGTACACCCAATAACTTGACAATCCATTCATATTTCAATTCAATACCTTAGTGCAACTAAAACATTTAAAAAAAAAGAATAGAAAAAAAAAATTTTTAAACCACAAAACAGAAATGAACAAATCTTACACATTGAAATTTAATTGTTGGGTTTTAAATTTAGACTTCTCTTGACAAAACATTTTCAAACAGCTACATTTTATTGATGGAATTGCAGCATTTATTTCAAGCAGATCTACCACCTACAACCACATTATGTATATTCTACTATGAATTCAAATTAAAACTCACTGAAGTGCAAGTACTTCTACCCTTAAAAAATTACACTTTAAAATTGCACTAGCAGCCAACCCAACCAAACAAATGAACAAACATCATGTAAACATAATTACAAAATTATTTCTGGATAACCACAAGAATCTAATCATGCCATTTAAAAAATTGAATATCCCACTAAACTACAATTCAATAGTAACAACTGAATTAACTACATCTCCATTGATTGAACAGATCAAGTCATTCAATCCAAACAACACCTTCAAACTACAATCAAAGGCAAAACTAAGGAATTTCATAATGCTACATTAAACCAGACACATATATGAAATTTATGAAACAACAACCACAGAAGCAACAAATATGGAAACAGCAACAATAGAAACAACCAAACTCATCTGGCTAAAAGCAAGTTTCCAATATTAACAAGGAGACTATTGGAAGGATGAGAGAGGTGTGGCAATACTGCAATGCAAAGGAATGAGAAAAAGAGCCACCAGGACCCTGCTGCTCCAATGGAAAAGTCAGCCTAACATTCATTGAGGAGCCCCCACTAGTCCACAAGAGGCTACTTTAAGACAACACTTCAACTGGCAAGTATCTCAGAAGTAATCATAAAGAATACAATTCTTCATGCACTCCAGATGGCCTCCTTCAGAACATAGCACAACCTGACAAATCAAGGATTTTGCACCATATTCAAGATTCAGGGCCAGTGTTATCACAAAATTGGAGGACTACTTCAACTTCTAGAAGAGGATCCAAAGTTCCTTGAAGTGTACTTCATGAGAAATACAGATGAGGAAGCCAAACAATGGAACAGGCATATTGGTGGACACCGACAAATAGATGTAGTCACTGAATTGAAAGAAATGCTCCATTATAATCATACCTATGATAACATATTTGAATTTGCTTTTGGGAATATATTCCAGTCAGACCACAATGAAACAAGTAGAACAGACATGAAACCACCCAGAGAATATGAATATCACTACATTACACAGGCAATCATCCCAGCAGCATGGAAGCAATATTCTCTGATGACTTGAAAACATTTAATGGAGAAGGGTACCAACCTATCATGAGACCTGCTGACTCAATGAATTACTAGAGGATGACAACCACTGGCAAGTAACGATGGAGGTAACTTCCGCCACTCTCTGCCCAGATGATAAAGATATCTTTTTGTGATTATGTTTGCAACAAGCAACATGAGTGATCCACAAACTATTTGGGAGACACACAAACTACAAAATTACTCCAACACCATGACATGTTCCTTGCCTTACCATAACAACAAAACAAAACTCCATGTAATATAGACTATTAAATTGATTAATCAATATAAATTAACTGCATAATGGTAGATAACAATTTAGCTAATATTAATATATTTATTTATTTATGTGTGTACAATGAAATGCCAAATGGCTCTAAGGAATAGTTGAAAATTGGTAGATATGATATTCAGGTAAGCGAAAGTTACCTGGGCTATGTCCCGTTTTCCACAGCCCATTGTTCAAGCAAAGTAAGTAAAAGAAACCCAAAAAAGATTCTTCCACATCGACCATTTTATTTTCACCAAAGGGACTGCATAGGTATTCACACGCTACCATTCTACAGGATATATCCTCCCATAACAGATAATTTAATGTTAGAGATGAAAACGACTTCCACATATATTCCAGTAATATATGTCCACCTGCATATCATGCCATCCTGTATAACTGCCCACATGTAGAATATGCATTCAAGTAAGACATATCCTACGTATTTTCATGTATCAATAATACAAGTCCACTCATACTGCATGCCCACCTGCAAGACATGTCCACCTGTACAAAATGCCATCATGTAAAAAATAATTTCCTATAACATATTGTCAGAGCCACAGGAGGAGGACCAATCCCGAACTAATACAAATGTGGGTAACAAAGAGAGGCTGGATAAAGACAGGATTTATGAGAATTCTGTAGTTAATACGAATGTGGGTAAGCAAGAGATGCTGGACAAGGACTATTATGAGAACTCACATAAAAAGCATTCAGCTGGCCCTGAGAGCAGAGGACCAGGAAGTAACCACAAATTATAAAGTATAAAAGACATAGATAACTGAATATAATTAAGTTTTTCACTAACTACCACAGTGTATTATTGTGCATAGTTGTTGTCAATATTGTAAAAGAATCTATTATCTGATACCAGAATTTGACTGGATCAGTTTATGATACTTACCTTTGTTAAGAACTCAATTTGGGAACCAACCACTAATAGAGGGGTTGTGTGGGAGCCTTAATAAGAAGCTAGGTAGTGAAACCTAACTTGTGTGTCATAGATCATGTCGAAGCTCTGGTTACCTGAATAACAGAGGACAGGAGCCAGGGAGCGCTCACACACATACCCTTTAGTAAAACCTTTCCTCACCTAAGAGGTTTTCTCATGACTTTTCACAAGACATTTCCTCCTATAAAGAATGACCTCTCTTAAGGCATATGCTCTCATAAGACAAGTCATCCTGAAAGACATGTACTCCCTAAGAACATGTTCACCCATAAGTCATGTACTTCCTTAAGACAATTTTGTGACCACAGCCCACAGAAGGTGGGCCTAGCATGTATTACTAGTAATCTTATACTAATAATGCTAGTGGTGTTCATTTATATGTTTATGATAACCTGACAAATGATGGAAATGATTCTTTTGAAAATTGGCAGATATGATATTTAGTTAAGTTAAAGTGGCTATGTCCCATTTGTCCACACCCCATTATTCCAGTGAAGAGACTAAAAGAAGCCAAAAAAGGGTCTTCCACATCACCTATTTATTTTCATGAAAAGGAATTTGTAGGCATTCATACTACACCATTTCAAAGAGTCTTTAATGATTTCTACAATGACCTCAAAATTAACCCTGGAAAAAAAAAAATTATCAGCAATTTCATAGGGAGATTAAAATTTGTTGAACTCAGAAATAATGGATTATGAAATCCCCAATTGCTGCAAGGGATTGCTGTTTTGGAAGAGCAGCTTAAAGTGCAGAATTCTGTGCATCCACTTCACCCTCCCAACCATTACTTACAACAATCCTGTACATCAAAATTTAGTTACTGTACAACCAAAATAATGGCTATCAAAATTTTCATACTAAGCACAAGGTTAGAAGAAAGAAAAAATAGTTTGCCAAAAGAGTTTATTGCTAAAAGAGCCACAGACATAGTATTAAATTGAAAATTATTCCTGCAAAGATTTCAAACCATTCTAAGTGGTGTGTGATAACATCTTGACCTCCCACGATCATTGTCCAGGTCATTCCAATTTCAATTTTAAAGCTGGTGTATTCCAACAACACAGTTGAGAGAATGTGTTTGTCAAGCATGATTAAAGACAATATTCTTTTCAAAACCAAAAAAAAAAAAAAAAAAAAAAAAAAAAAAAAAAAAAAAAAAAAACCAAGCAGACCACAAAAGTAAACCTAAATACCCAAGAAGACCACTTTAAACAATAAATACTTCGAAAGCATGTCTGGGAGAACAACATAGGTGCCTAAACTCAATTACAATGGTTGCTGCTTTTGCACACACCTGTAACACATGCCCACATACTGAACATATCCACCTATAATAGATATTCTCATGTTAGACATAATCACCTCTACCACATGTCTTCCAGTAATGCATATCAACAAGTATAACATGCCATCCTGTCAGAGAAAGAACATATCCAAACACAGAGAATTAGCAAGGAAACATAGTGACATCATTAGGGAGATTGCTACAGCTGCAGCTACAGCTGGAGCATGGCCTCCATCCCAATGGTGTGTGTACTTGAGAAGTGCACTGTCTTGACAGGGGCTGATGGTGGTGGCATCCCTGGCAGCTAAAGAGCAAATAGACTATGAGATGATGAAAAGAACATTATTAAGAACATACCATATTTTATCTGAGACATACAGGAATAGAATCTTGGAAACTCATTTTAACTCCAGCAACACTGAAGCTTGGTTCAGGAGCTTCAAACAGGATTTCAATCAATGAATTGAGACCTCCAACAGGGATCCGCTAGAGACTGTGCTTCATGAGCTAGCCCTTCAAACATTACCTCCCTGGCTGCAGGGGCAGATGAGGAACTTAAACCCAAGTACATTTGAAGAGCTCTCTGAGGCAGTGGCTAGGTACCAGGGAAATTCAAGAAAGGAAGAGGTATCCCAGCAGGGCGAACTGACCTAGGATCTTACAAAGTACCTCCACAGAGCACACCAACTAGAAACAGGACACCTGGTTAAAAGCAAAGAAGAGAGAGCAACCCTCCACCACATAAGGACAACAAGCCAGTAAAATGATTTAGATGTGGGATATTGGGACATATGAGAAGAGATTGCAGAGTCAAAATGGAGGGGGTGAATTGCTGCATGGTGAAGGGAAAATATGAGAGCTTACCTGGACTAAGCCAGTAGAAGTAAATGGTATACCTATGAATCTCTGCTGGACAAAGGTTGCATCAAACCGATGATGCATCCTAGATGTATTCAGCAATCTGACTACATGCCATGGAAAATTGTATATAGTACAGCAAGTGCCTGCAGCACTGAGTTTCCAGTGGCCAGGGTAGTGCTGGCAGTAGGGGTATCAAAACACATCAAAACAGATTTGATACTAGCCCATGATGTACCCTACTTTCGAAGATACCTCAGTGAGGCTATGAAGGCAGAAACCTGAGAGACCGAATCCATCACAATAAAGGGTGATGTTATTCCACCTACACCCACCACCACTGAGTTTGCTTTGGCGGCAACAAGGGGGCAGGAGAGAGTGCAAGCTAAACAAGAGGAGGAAAGTTCCACCCAACCAGCATTGAACGAACCAATCATCCACACCTTGAAGCCCTGTGGCAGTGGATGTGAGGCTGAAGGTTACATGAAGATGGAGCAGCAGGAGAGAGAGTGAGTCCAAGAAAAGAGCCAAATACATCTACCAACAACAAACTCAGGACTTCTCCTTTGACCGAGGAAGAAAAAGTGGATGAAGAAAATGACCCTGGTCATGAACCACCACAAGAGAGCGTGGTGGAGCCAGAACAAGTACTGGGTTCTACAAGTGCTCTGGCAAGTGAACAGAATATTTTTGACACTATCTCAGCGAATATAGTTGAAAGAAGAACAGTTGACCGATTCCTCCCTGGAAAAGATTCGAGTAAAGGCAGCCCAGCAGAACAACCACTACTTTTGGAAGGAGAAGATCCTGATGAGAAAGCCCTATCATGTGCAGGGGAAAGATCTGATCGTAGTTCCCAAAGCGGTTCAGGTGAAAGTTTTACAGTTGGCCCACAACTCGGTAATAGCTGGACACTTCGGGCTGGAGAGGACATTGGAGGCAGTACACAGAAGAATGGATTGGCCTGGCATTGCATTTGACATTAAAGATATTTGTAAGTCATGTCCTGTGTGTCAGAGAGCAAAGCCGGCTGTGGTTACCAGAGCCCCATTACATTCCTTACCCATAATTGCCAACCCATTCCGACGCATAGTGATGGATATTTTTGGTCCCAGAAAATACCAAGTTAGTATAAAAAATAGTGTGCACTTTTAGTTACAGATGTACAAAATTCATTCATATATACATGGGGAATCACGCTATTAATAAATGTATAGCTATACAGCTTGCAGAAGCAATACAAGTTTGGTAACTTTGCAGTTTTAATGTGACATTAATCATTGAAGGCAACAATACCTTCTGGATTCCCAGAATTGCTGATGAAGAAAGGGATGGAATCAACAGAAATAAAAGATGAACAATTAAATTCGTCCTCTTTTTTTGGATTCAATTAGAGTGTCAAGTGGATTCTGTGTTGATGTATAAGCTTCCTGACAGAGCAGCTTCCCAGCATCAATACATCAAGGATAGGCTTATAATGAGGCTGACAGTGTAATGTCTTCATGGATGGGCTTGAACAAATGCATGACAAACATATTCACATGTATTCATTACCCATAGTGTGTGGTGATGACAGAAATATCTGATGAGATTTCTTCCCTTATGGTGGACCCAAATAGGTCTTTTTTCACCATCATTTTAAATAGGGAGTGTGAAAGGAAGTCCTAGGAGCCCTTAATTATCTGGGAATCAATGAAATATTATTATCACTTATAAGATAGTTGCTGCCATTTAAAATATCAATGAACCAATATTTCCTTTCCCCCTTAACATACTTATTATTCAGTGTCATAACAGAAAATTGTAGTTGTAAACATGCTTTAGCATCTCAACCAAATTCTACTCATACGATTTTTTTCACATCTAACTATTGTCACATCCAGACAGAGGGAAAAGGACAGTTGTGATGCACAATATGGTATACACATTTGAGGTGACAGTCTTTATACTCCAGAGTGTCTCCAAGAGCAAAGAAAAGTGTCTTAGATAGTAAAACATTTTAATTAATTTAGTATTTACAGAAATGTATACTTTTATGTGAATATGGTTAGATGAGAATAGATTGTGGTATCCTTTTACAATATTTTTCTTGACTCACATGCAATACAACCACCTAGATGTAGTCATAGGTGAATAATCCATTTTATGTCCAAACCCCCACACCTGCCATTCCAAGTGTTACAATATGGTGTACCACAGGTAAAAACCTGACAACTACAAGTCAGTGATATAAGTCATACTCTTTTCATGTACTTCTTCCAGAGCAACCCAATGTAAGTCGCATCTCGGTCTTTAGGAATATGACTTCACACTCTTAAAGACTGGTGGATTTAGACTAGATCATACATCAGTTGGTGGGAAATACTATTCACCTAATCTACTTGTAACAAGGCAGGCTGGTCGCATTGGTCTAATTAAATTCAAAGGTTAAAAAAGTTAATAAATGACAAGAAATAAATCAAATATTAAAAAAAAAAAAAAAATTAGTTTACAATATAAACAGTACTCCCAGCAGTATTAATCTAATGTAAGTTCCCAGTGTCTGTCACTCAGTAAGTGATACTATTCCCAGGCCCATGTCCATTCCATGGGGGGGGGGGGGGGGGGGTGGAGGATTTCTCCCTTCAGAGATACATCACTTACCTGCTTTGTTGCAATTACATTATTTTTTTACTTTCTAAAGTACAAATTCCCCCCCCCCCCCCCCCCACCTCTCACCACCTAATTTTTTGTTGCAAATTTATTTCATTTTAGAGATCTCCATTCTGGATTAAATTTCACTGTTATTTGCCCATAGTAGTGACCAGGAGGGAGTCCCTGATGTGGTTGAGTTCTTGTTTGCTACATGTATAGGCAAAAAAAATGTAATCGCTAATGTAAGCAATGATAATACAAAAATAATAATGATTAATATGTATAATAATCCAAGTTGTGTTGCAACCCTTAATCTGTTGCAACTTGCACAGGAATTGAGGAAAAGGAGGGAGGGGAGGGGGTGGTGAAATTACTCACCAATCTTGAGGTAGTATCACAATGCCTCATATTTACTTTTTTAAACATAATTTGTGTATAAGGAATGGCAGACATGGAAAGTCATTGGCAGATGGGGGGGGGGGGGGGGGGGGAGGTATGTAGATTTAGTTGTGATTAGCCAACTTAATATGCTGGACAAGTAAATTAATTTTTGAAATACAGTGGACTTTAGTTTTACAAAGTTCTGTTGCTAACAAATCTAGTGTAACCAACTCTGTTTGTGTCTACTTTTTGTTTGCTGACATTCGCTTCCACCGAGAATGCATTTTATATTAAGGAATAGCTAATTTAGTATATAAGTAACTCATTTAATAAAAATATTAAATTGATATTCACCTTACGAATCCTTTTATATGTTGTAGTATATTCAAACAGATTCTGTTAACATGTTCTTTAAAAATACATATTTCATTTGACCAAGTTACAATTAGGCTTTGGAGGAAGAGGGAATTATTTTGGTATTGTGCTCTCTGACCTCAACTTACTCTGTACCTGGAGTTGGCACTGTTCTTTCAACTTCCACTCACTATGTACCTCTGACCTCCTCCTCATCGATTTCAATATGGGTGACCCATTGTTACTTTGCACCTCCACTCTGTACCTGGAATTGGCACTGTTCTCTCTGACTTTTACTTACTACCTACCAAGAGTTGGCACTATTTTCACTAGCATTTCCACTCTTACTTTTACTCGCTATGTTCCTGGAGTTGGTACTGTTATCTCTGACTTCCACTCACTACGTATCTGGAGTTAGCACTTCCACTGTGACCTCCATTCACTCTGTACCTTGAGATGGCACTGTTCTCTCTGACCTCCACATCCTTGATTTCCTTGTGGATGCACAATTATCATCTTGCAAATGGCCATTGTTATACATTTTCTTTAATGAGTTGCTTACACTGAGGACTTCAAATGTTACCTGTGAGGTCATTTTGTCTACAGAGGTTGTACATTGCATTGTGAGATCACGCTTGTTAAAGTTGCCCATTTAAAGGGGAAAAATATAATTATGATAAATTTTGACATACTATCAAAACACTGCATATATCATATGAGCCATCCTTCCTTCCTTCCTTCCTTCCTTCCTTCTCTTCTCCTTGCCTTCCTTTCTTCTCTCCTCCTTGCCTTCCTTCCATATTTCCTTCCTCAATTCATTCTTTCTTTTCTTCTTACTTCCTCTTCACCTCCCAAACTTCCTTCCTTTCTCCATATTTCCATTTTTTCCATGCACTGCAGGGCCCAATGGCAATAGGCTGTGATTTTGGGATGGTAATTTAATTGAAACATTCAATTTAATTTATTGATACAAGTTTTCACCATACCTAGCTTTAAAGAAAATGATTTTTGTCAGAGCCACAGGAGGAGGACCAATCCCAACTAATACAAATGTGGGTAACAAAGAGAGGCTGGATAAAGACAGGAGTTATGAGAATTCTGTAGGTAACATGAATGTGGGTAACCAAAAGATGCTGGATAAAGATTATTATGAAAAATCATATGAGAACGATTCAGCTGGCCCCTGGGAACAGAGGCCCAGAAAGTAACCACAAACTATAAAGTATAAAAGATGGAGACAACTGAATATAATTAAGTTCTGCACTAACTACCAAAGAGTGTATCATTGTGTATAGCTGTTGTGCAAATATTGTAAAAGAATCTCTTGTCTGATACCAGCAGTTTACTGGATTTGTTTATGATACTTAACTTTGTTGAGAACTCACTTTGGGAACAAGCCACTAATAGAGGGGTGATGTGGGATCCTTGATAGAAGTTGGATAGTGAGACCTAACTTGTGTGTCAGGGATCATGTCCCTGTGCTCTGGTTGCCTGAGTAACAGAGGACAGGAGCCAGGGAGGGCTCACAATTTTCTATTTGACTGATAACAACATCCCTTTTTTGTGCCCAAAAGGTTTCCTCATCATATCTATATGCATGTATTATTGAATCAACATCACTTGTGTGTATTTCCTCCTCTTCTTTTTCTTCTTTTTTTCTCTGCAGGAGACCACTGAAGGATCTAAAGATCTTCAGGTAACTTTGGTTAGTATGGATTTTACATTGTTATGGCTTGTATTCTGAAAAAAAAAAAAAAAAAAAAAAAAAAAAAAATATATATATATATATATTTTTTTTTTAAATTTATATATATATATATATATATATATATATATTTTTTTTTTTTTTTTTTTTTTTTTTTTTATTTGGACCTAAAATTAAAAGAAAGTTGACTTTTTAAAGCTTTAGGTCACATCCCCTAGCAACCAAAGAATGAACAACATGGCAATTATTTACTTTTGCATATATTCATGTGTGAATGAGTGGGCGGTTGAGTGTTCATTGGTGTACATGGGTGGGAGGATAAATTAATGTGTGTGTGGTGTGTGTGTATAATTTTTCTCCTTGAGTTACCATGAAAGGTGGTAGAGTGGGTGAGGCTTTGTATGCACGTGTTCATACATTGAATTCTGCTATGAAAAACTTCACTCCCTCTAATCTGCATACTTACGCCACCTTCAATTGTACACTATATAAAAATAATGCACGAAGTATATGGTGAAAGATAATTGATCTTCTTTCCAATAGGTTTGTAGTCAGTATCTAGGACCTGCCAAATTTGTCTTTCTGGATATCAGTGAATGAAGCCTCTTGTCCAATGCATTAGCAGATTCTAAGAGGATTCAATGAAATCTTGGTGGACCACCAATTTTTTAGGGATAAAAAGAAGGAAAAATTCAATTAAATCCTTAGCCAATAGAATCATATCCATCTTAAGTTAAAGATTATGATGCTGATAATTTCTATACATGAAAAAAAAGTTTTGATATTTTAGTATAACTACAAGTTTATTGATTTTTACAGTCAGGGATAGATGATGCTAGAGAAACTCCAACTTTGAAGATGGATTATTCCTAAGAGGCACACCAGTGGATCACAAAAGAAACTATTGTCCTAATTTGAATGGCAGAAACTGTCTATAGGTAAAATAGAATACAAGATATATGCTATTTATATGGTAAACCTGCAATATTACATACTGTAGTACCTACCAATTTAGTTATAAATTAGCTATGCAGCATTAGCATGTATCACATGGCACAGCAATACAACAAACCTAGTTATAGTCAGCAGTCAGCTGTTATTGCTTTATTGGAAGTAAAATTGTGAAGTATAATCCTTTCATACTTTTGCTTTTTAAAGCAAGGTGTAGTAGAGTTAAAAACCATTAAATATTGGTGATGACCCCTACACTTTTTATCTTCAAGATATCCTTGTTTGTAATAGTTCAGTATTAACTCAGTGGAGAAAAATGTTTGAAAAATTCCATGTATATTACTGAAATGTTGATGTAATGATAACATTATTTAATTATGAATAATTTTTTTTATTTTTATGTATAAACGTGTTGGTAATGGAAGGGTGGTGGCTACTGTTCGGTGATGTGATGAGTACCTGTTAATGAAGATAGCTCCTCAACTACTTCATGAAGACAAGTACTTCTTTAAAAGGAAAAAAGATAAAAAATTTTGTGTTTATTAATTTGTACAATATTCATAATATCTACCATGATAAAAAATATTGTATTTATAGTCATGTACAATGTGTGTAATATGGTTATTTACATATTTTTTCATTCAGTGTGATTTGGCTTGTTCTTCTATTATGTCTGCTGTCAGCAGTTAAATATACTAACACAGTAAGGATTTTGATTTGTTTACAAATAGTGAAATAAACAATGCTGATGTTTGGTTAAGAATGTGTCATGTAATACACATCAACACACACTAATTAGCTGTTTTATGTTTTAATATGTGTCTGCAGCAGATAAAAGTAATTTTGGTAAAATTATGCAGACATGATCTCAGGGTGCTAGCTTGTGATAAATTTTTACTTAAGTTGCCCCATCTTCCCCCAAGTGTGGAAAAAAGAATTCAAATTTTCCATCATCAGGAACTTTTATGGACTATATCTTTTTGATAATTTAATTCTTATATAAAATTTGCAAACCATTATGTAAGATTCATACAATAAAATAATTTTAATGTAGTAACACTCAACCACCAATATTTTATCATGACACTTGAATAAGACACAAACAGTCAAAAAGAAAAAAACAAAAAACAAAAAACAAAAACAAAAAAGGGGGAGTGGAGAAGAGGAAGAAGGAAAAATAATAATAATAATAAAACAAAACCCCTAACAAAAAAAAAAAAAAAAAAAAAAAAAAAAAAAAAAAAAAAAAAAATAAAAGCAAACAAAAACACTGCATCTTACATGTTCTCTAAACTTGTCAAGATGATTACATTACATTTACTGACAAATAATCACAAAACCTTAATAACTGGAACTCATTCTTTCCTAAATATAATACTCCCTTTACCAGCAGTCTAACACAAGCCCTGCTGCTCTTCCTTATCCTAATAGGACAGTCCCAATGAATCGATAGACCTTAAAAAAAAATTCAATAAAAAAAAAATAATAATAAATAATAAACTAGGTCACCCCTTGTCCACCTGGACCACTAAAATTCGGCAAGTCTACATCACAGACATTGTTTGCTGCCAACTGTTTGTTTATTGTCCCCCACACTTCTAATGCCCCCCACACTGCCTATGTCCCCACACTGCTAATGCCCCCCCAAACTGCTAATGCCCCCCCACACTGCTAATGCCCCCACACTGCTAATGCCCCCCACACTGCTAATGCCCCCACACTGCAACATACCACACCTAACAAGCACCAATGAGGCATGTTGTGGTTGAGTCCCTCTTTCATATTAAAGTGCACCAATTTTGAATTTGATTAACACATGCACATACAATGTGAGGTTCAGGATCACATGGTCACACACACAATAACACAGACATAGTTTCCAATGGTAGTAGTGAGTCCATTGCTGCTGCTGGTCGGAGCAGGAGCAAGCTTCTTAGGGAGAATGTACATGTTGGAACACAGAGAGAGAAAGCATGTGTGGCCGAACCTCTTCTGGTAGGATAGACAGTGTCTGATGAAGACCTTGGCCTCCAAACTTACCTGAGGGTGAGTGGGACAGTCCACACCATGGTCGTTCAGGATTGTTTTCTGCTCCACAATACTGGCCTGAGACAGTTCTTGGGCAAAGGTCTGCCCTAGAAGAGGAAGAGAAGGAGTGGGAGGAAGGGAGGAAATGAAAGGAGAGAATGGGAGGGAGAGAGAGAAGAGGGAATTGAGAGAGAGCAAGGAGAGAGGAGGGAGAGAATAGAGAATTAAGAAAGAGAAAGGATAGGAGAGGAAAAAATGGCTGGGGGAAAGATGGGACAGGAGAAGAGATAGAAAAGAGGGAGGAAGGAGGGAGGGAGTAGAAGGAAGGAAGAAGACATCTGTCATGATTGAACATAGCTTGCTTGCTTGCACACAGCTATTCAGCTGCTGCCCTGAGGAGTATGGCAGCCACAGGCCAAGAGAAGCACTACATCCACTACACTGCTCCGCTTAAAACAGACTAAAACACAGTCAGGGTGTCCCACATGTAAGGTAAAGGATTGTATTAGTTGTGTGCCATTAAAATTCAGATATGCTTAATTTTTAATCAGGTGTTACGATGCATAATTGATAATCACCTGATAGCATACATTACCAGTAGGTCCAGCACACAATGCAATTTGACCTGTCCTCATAATGCTCAAGGGCAGGACAAACCATAGATCACTAAACTAGTGAACCTCTGCAAGGGCAAAGTTCTTCTATACTGGCGTACACGTGTGTGTGTCTATGTACCAGTAAGTGCCCGACCCCTCAAACAATGCACTCCAGATTTAAGCAAGATGTTACCTTGACAACCAGACAACAAAAATAAAGAAAAAATGTTGTAAGGCACTGTCCTGATTGAATTGGGTGATGCTGAGACGCTGGTTTACCGGGCAGATATGCACTAGGTCAGGATGAACCAGGCCTGCACACATACACACATGCATGCACGCATGTATGCACACATACACACACGCACACACAAACACATTATTACAAATCCAACCTATTGGAGGATTAGTTAAGTTCAATGCATGTTTACCACAGTGACGGCTCTTCTAGGATGACTACTTCACTAATAGATTCCAAATATTTCATATCAGTTTGTTTGGTGTTGTGGAAGTCCACTGATGGGTTAGGACGTAAGGAATGGTCAAGGCTGAAAATGGACTGAAGTTAGGACAGAGCTAAAATCTGGATTACAGTTGGGAATAAGATTAAAATCAGGATTAGGATTAGAGTTAAAGTTTGGGATATGATTAAGGAGAGTCTAGAATTCGTAATAGCTGGTAAGAGAGAGGTACCACTTAGAGATGGTGTCATCACAAACACGTAATCTTAGTGAGCACCCGTTCAAGAAGGACAAAGTGTGGGGTCATTTACAGTGCAAACATCGCATGTAGTCTCCATGTCAACCACTACAAATAATTATTATTATTCATAATTTGTCTCAGAATAATTATATATATTGATATATGAATTAGTTGGGTCATTGAGGATATTTTTTTTAGTGTGTTTAAATTTCTCCCTCTTTTTCCGGCTAAAACCAGCTAGCCAGACCCTTTACCTACTGTGAACTGTAGGAAGGGTCTGGTTGCACTCCAGGACCAATCTTGCTGCACTCCCCAGGAATATCAATGATAGTACCCTGTATGCATATCTTATGGTACTTGGCAGCTGCAATGCATCCTGACCTGAAATGCACCTAGAACTGAAATGCACCTTGACCTGCAATGCACCCTGATAGCAATGCACCTTGTACTGCAATGCACCATGAACAATATTATATGGGCAAACTTTAAAATAAATGAGACAGTAATTCTTGTGGGCTTCAAAATTGATGTATTTACATTCCACTGCAACAAGATCTATGCTGGACTGGAACTAGACATTTCATAGAGTGTGTGGTAAGTAAAGGTGGTTATTTTGAGACAACTCTATGGCTATGCTCTCTCTCTCTGCATCATTTCCACTTTACTCTCTAACCTTCCACCTCCTTCTTCCTATATTCTCTAAATATGGGGCTATACTCTCTCTAACTGTGTCTCTTTCCCCATCTATTATTTGCTAGGTGGTTCCTCCCTCTGTAAATCACCATTTGTGGATCATTTACAAATTATTTTTAATGGCATGATTGTCTCCTTCCATTGGCAACTTAAGCAGTTGCCACAGAGATATGTGTAGTTAGCAATGCGGTGTTGCCACAGAGACACATGTAGCTAGCAATGCAGGTGTTGACACGAAGCCACATGTTGTTAGTAATTCAGGCATTGCCACCAATGCACATGTAGATGGTAGTGCAGGTGTTGCAACAGAGGCGCATGTACCTAGCAATGTAGGTGATGCTACAGAGACACATGTAGTTAGCAATGAAGGTGTTGCCACAGAAGCTATTGTAAAAAACAATGTATATATTGCCAAAGAAATATAGTTAGCAGTGCAGCTGTTGCCACAAAAAAATGTAGCTAGCAACACAGGTGTTGCCACAGTCACATGTAGCTAGCAAAACAAGTCCTGCAACAGAGGCACATGTAGCTAGCAGTGCAGGTGTAGCCACAGAGGCACATGCAGTTAGCAATGCTGGTACTTCCACAGAGGTACATGTAGCAAGCAGTGCAGATGATGCCACAGAGTCACATGTGGCTAGCAAATCAAGAGTTGCAACAGAGGCACATGTAGCTAGCAATGCAGGTGTTGAAAACAGAGGAAATTTTATCTAGCACTGCAGGTGTTGTCACAAAGGTACTTAAAGATAGCAAAACAAGTGTTGCCACAAAGGCACATGTAGTTAGCAGTGCATGTGTTGCACAGATGCACATGTATCTAGCAATTAAGGTGTTGCCAGAGAGGTACATGTAGTTAGCAATGCAGGTGTTGCTACGGAGTCTCATGTAGATAGCAGTGTAGGTGTTGCCAATGAGACACATGCAGCTAGCAATGCAGGTGTTGCCACAGAGGCACATGTATAGTAATGCAGATGTTACTACAGAGACACATGTAGGTAGCAGTGCAGGGGTTGGCAGAGAAGCACATGTAGTTAGTAATACAAGAGTTGCCGCAGAGAAACATGTAAAAATTGCAGGTGTTGCCACAATGCACATGTAGCTAGCAATGCAGGTGTGGATACAGAGTTATATGAAGTTAGCAATGCAGGTTTTTTCACAGAGGCACATGTAGCTAGCATTGCAGGTGTTGCCACATAGACTCATGAAGTCAGTAATGTAGGTGTTGACACAGAGGCACATACTGCTAGCAATGCAGGTGTAGCTGCAAAGACACATTTAGTTAGAAATGCATGTGTTACCACAAAGGCAAATGTAACAAGCAATGCAAGTGTTGCCATAGAGACACATGTAATTAGCAATGCAGGTGTTGCTACAGAGGCTCATGCAGATAGCAGTGTAGGTGTTGCCAAAGAGACACATGCAGCTAGCAATGCAGGTGTTGCATACAAAGATTTATGAAGTTAGTAGTGCAGTTATTGCCACAAATGCACATGTAGCAAGCATTGCAGTAGTGACATAAATGCACATGTAGCTAGCTTAGCAGGTGTTGCCACAGAGGCACATGTAGCTAGCAGTGCACATGTTGCCACAAAGTGAAGTTTAGCTAGCATATCAGGTGTTGCCACAGAGGTAAAATATAGCAAGCATTGCAGGTGTTGCCACATGGACACATGCAGCAAACAATACAGTTGTTACCAAAGTGACTATGTAGTTAGCAATGCAGGTGTTTCTGCAGAGATACATGTATTTAGCAGTCAGGCTTGACCACAGAGGCTAATGTAGCTTGCAACACAGGTGTGCCACAGAGGCACATGTAGCTAACAGTGCAGATGTTGCCACAGAGTCACATCTAGCTAGTAATGCAGATCTGGCTACTGAGGCTCTTGTAGCTAGCAACGCATGTGTTGCCGCAGGGACATATGTATTTAGAAGTGAAGGTGTTGCTATGAAGGAACACGTAGCTAGCAATGCAGGTGTGATCAGATACACACATGTATCTTGCAATGACGGTTTAGCCATCATAGATGCACATGTAGCTAGCACTGCACATATTCCTACAAAGGCAATTGTAGCAAGCAGTGCAGGTGTTGCTACAGAAACACATATACCTAGCAATGCAGGCATTGCCTCAGAGGCACATATAGAGCAATGCAGGTGTTTCTACAAAAAAACATGTAGCTAGCAGTGCAGATGTTGACACAGAAGCACATGTAGATAGCAATGCAGGTGTTGCTGCAGAGACACATGTAGTTAGAATTGCAGGTGTTGCCACAAAGACACATGTAGCTAGCCATGTAGGTGTGACCACAGATGAACATGCAGCTAGCAATGCAGCTTTACCGCAGAAACACATGTAGTTAGAAGCGCATGTGTTTTGCACAGAGGAACATGTAGCTAGCAGTGGAAGTTTGCAACAGAGGCACATCTTGCTAGAAATTCAGTTGTTGCAACAGAAGCACATGTTGCTAGAAGTGTAGATGTTGCTGCTGAGGCACATATAGCTACCAGTGCATGTGTTGCAACAAAGACATACGTAATTAGCAGTGCAGGTGTAGCCAGAGAAACACCTCTAATTGTGACGCAGGTGTTCCCACAGAGTCGCATGTAGCTAGCAGTGCAAGTGTTGCCACAGAGGCACATGTGTTGTAATCCATATGTTGCTACAGAGAAACATGTAGGTAGTAGTGCAAGTGTTACCAGAGAAACACATATAGTTAGCAATACAGATGTTCCACAGATGTTAAAATTGCAGCTGTTGCAACAAAAGCATATATGGCTAGCAATGCACGTGTGTCTACAGAGTCACATGAAGCTAGCAACACTGGTTTTGCCACAGATGCACATGTAGCTAGCAGCGCACAAGTTGCCACACACTCTAGTCACATGTAGCTAGTAGTGCAGATGCTGCCACAGAGGCACATGTAGCTAGCAATGCAGGCATTGCAACAGAGGAACATGTAGCTAGCTATGCAGGAATTACTACAGGAATATTCTTAGTTAGCAGTGCAGGTGTTGCAACAGAGATATACTCAGTGAGTAGTGCAGATGTTGCCACAGAAGCATGTGTAGTTAGCAATGCAGGTGTTGCCACATAGTCACATGTAGCAAGCAATGAAGTCATTGCATTAAAGGCCCATGTAGTTAGCAGTGCAGGTGTCACCACAAAGGAACATTTACTTAGCAATGCCGGTGTTGCCTCTAAGGCACTTGAATCTAGCAATGCAGTTGTTGCTGAAGAAGAACATTTAATTAGCGATGCAGGTTTGCTACAGCATCACAATGTATATAGTAAAGCAGGTGCTGCCACACAGGTACCTTTACCTGGAAATGTAGGTGTTGCCACAGAGGCTCATTTAAATAGCAGTGCAGGTTTTGCCACAGAGATACATTTAGCTAGCAATGCAGGCATTGCCACAGAATCACAATGTAGATGGATAAAGCAGGTGTTCCACACAGGTACATGTAGCTTGTACCGCAGGTGTTGCCACACAGGTACATGTAGCTTGTACCGCAGGTGTTGCCACACAAGTTCATTTAAATAGCAGCGCAGGTTTGCCACAGAGACACATTTAGCTAGCAATGCAGGCATTGCCACAGAGGCACATATCTTTAACAATGCAGGTGTTGCCACAGAAGCACTTGTAAATAGCAAAGCAGGTATTGCCGAAGAGACACATATATATAGAATGCTGGTGTTGCCACAAAGGCATATATAGCTAGCAATGCAGGTGTGGTTACAGAGGCCCATGCAGCTTCAAACACAGGTGTAGCCACAAAGGCATATGTAGCTAGCAGCGCATGTATTGCCACGGAGTCATACATAATTAGCAATGCTGGTTTTGCCACAGAGATAATCTTAGCTTGCAACCATGTGTTGCCACAGAGTTACATGTAGCTAGTAACACAAGTGTTACCACAGATACACATGTAGCTAGAAATGCTGGTGTGGCCAAAGAGGCACATGTAGCTTGCACTGCAGGTTTTGCCACAGAGGCACATGTTGCTAGCCATGCAGGTGTTTCCACAGACACATGTGTAACTATCAATGCAGGTGTTGCCTCAGAGGCACATGTAGTTAATAATGCAGGTGTTGCCACAGAGTCATATGTATATAGTGATGCAGGTTTTGCCACAGAGTCACATGTAGCTAGCAGCGTAACAGTGCAGGTGTTGCTGCAGAAGAACATATAGTTAGCAATGTGAGTGTTGCCGCAGGAACACATGTGTATAGAAGTGCAGGTGTTGCCACAAAGGCACATGTAGCTAGCAATTCAGATGTTACCACAGAGGCCCATGTTGAGAGCAATGCAGGTGTTGCTCCAGAGACATATATAGTGAGCAATACAGGTGTGGCCACAGAGACACATGTATCTAGCAAAGCAAGTTCTACCATTGAGGTATAATTAGCTATCAATGCAGGTGTTGCCACAGAAGCACTTGTAGCTAACAATTCAGGTTTATCTGCAAAGACACATGTAACTAGCAATGCAGGTGTAGTAACAAAGGCACATGTAGCTAGAAGTGCAGGTATTGCCACAGGTCATATTTAGCTAGCAGTGCAGGTGTTATCACATAGACATACGTAGTTAACAGTGCAGGTTTTGCCACAGAGATAATTGTTCCTAGCAACACAGGTGTTGCCACAGAGACATATTTAGCAAGCAACGCTGGTGTGGCCACAGAGGTACATGTAGCTAGCGGTACAGGTGTTGCCACAGAGGCACATGTAGATAGCAATGCAGGTGTTACCCCAGAAATACATGTAGGTAGCAATGCAGGTGTTGTCACTGTGACATACGTAGTTAGCAGTGCAGGTGTTACCATAGACACGCATGTATCTAGTAACACATGTGTTGCCACAGAGTCACATGTAGCTAGCAATGTAAGTGTTGTCACGGGGCACATTTAAAGCAATGCAGGTGTTGCTACAGAGACACATGTAGCTAACATTGCAGGAGTTGTCACAGAAGCACATGTAGTTAGCAATGTTGGTTTTGCCATAGGGACGTGTGTAGATAGAAGTGCAGGTGTTGTCACAAAGACATATGTAGCTAGTAATGCAGAAATTACAACAGAGGAACATGTAGAGAGCAATGCAGGTGTTGCCAAATAGGCACATGTATAGTAATGCAGGTGTTTCTACAAACACAAATGTAGCTAGCAATGCAAGTGATGCCACAGAGACACACATATTTAGAAGTGCAGGTGTTGCCACAAAGGCACATATAGCTAGCAATGTAGGTATGGTAAGAGAAGCACATGCAGCTTGCACTGCAGGTGTTGCCACATAGGCACATGTAAGAAGCAGTGCACATGTTGCCACAACGGTAAATGTAGCTAGCAATGCAGGTATTGCCAGAAACATAAGAAGCTAGAAATACTAGTGTTGTCACAGAAACACATGTAACTAGCAAAGCAGGTGTTTCCACATAGTCTCATATAACTATCAATGCAGGTGATATCACAAAGGCACATGTAGCTAGCAATAGCAATGCATGTGTTGCCACAGAAACACATGTACTTAGAATGTTGCTATAGAGACATGTGTAGCTAGCATTGCAGGTGTTGCACAGAGGCACTTGTAGCTAGCTAATGCATGTGCTACCACAGAGGCACATGTACCTAGTAGTACAAGTGTTGCCACAGAGACATACATAGTTAGCAGTACAGATGTTGCCATAGAGACACATGTAGCTAGTAATGCAGGAGTTGCCACAGAGTCATATGTACCTAGCTATGCAAATTTGGCCACAGAGGTACATGTAGCTAGTAGTGCAGGTGTTACCACAGAGACAACTGTAGCTAGCAATGCAAGTGTTGCTCAGATGAACATGTAGCTAGCAATGCAATTGTTACCACAGAGGCACATGTAGATAGCAATGCAGGTGTTATCACAGAGACACATGTAGCTAGCAATGCAGGTGTTGCCATAGAGACATACATAATAAGTAGTGCAGGTTTTGTCACAAAGGAACGTGTAGCTAGCAATGCAGGTGTTACCACAGAGACATATTTAACTAGCTATGCATGTGTTGCCACAGAGACATACGTAGTTAGCAGTGCAGGTGTTTCCACAGAGGCACATGTACCTAGCCATGCAGGTGTTGCATCAAAGGCACATATAATTAGCTGTGCAGGTGTTACCACAAAGGCACATGTACCTAGCAATGGTGGTGTTGCTACTAAGGCACTTGTAGCTAGCAATTCAGGTGTTGCTAAAGAAGACAATGCAGTTAGCGATGCAGGTGTTTCCACAGAAGCACAATGTAGATAGCAATGCAGGTGTTGCTACAGAGGTTCATTTAGCTAGCAGTGCAGGTGTTTCCATAGATTCACATGTAGCTAGCAATGCAGGTGCTACCACAGAGGCACATGTAGCTAGCAGTGCAGGTGTTGCCACATAGACACATGTAGTTAGCAATGCAGGTGTTGCAACAGAGGCACATGTAGTTAACAGTACAGGTGTAGCCACAGAGACACATGTAGCTAGCAATGCAGGTTTGGCCACAGAGGCACATAGAGCTAGCAGTGCAGGTATTGCCACATTGATATGTGTAGCTAGCAATGTAGGTGTTACCATAAAGACATACGTAGTTAGCAGTGCAGGTGTTGCCATGGAGACACATGTATCTAGTAACGCAAGTGTTGTCACAGAGTCACATGTATCTAGCAAAGCAGGTGTTGCCACAGAGTCACTTGTAGCTAGCAATGCAGGTTTTGCCACAGAAGTACATGTAGTTAGCAGTGCACGTGTTGCCACACAAACACATATAGCTAGCAATACAGGTGTTACCACAGAGGCACATGCAGCTAGCCTTGCTGGTGTTGGAACAGAGGCACATATAACTAGCAGTGCAGGTGTCACCACAAAAGCACATATACCTAGCAGTGCAGGTTTTGCCACAGAGGCACTTGTAGCTAGCAGTACAGATGTTATCACTTTGGCACAGATAGCTAGCAGTGCAGATGTAGCCTCAGAGGCACATGTAGCTAGCAACACAAGTGCTGCCACAGATGGACAGATAGCTAGCAATGCAGGTGTTACCACAGAGACATTCTTATTTAGCAGTGCATATTTTGCCACAGAGGCACATGTAGCTAGTCGTGCAGGCATTGCAACTTTGGTACATATAGTTAGCAGTGCATGTGTTGACACAAAGTCACATATATCCAGCAGTGCAGGTGTTGCCACAGAGGCACTTCTAGTTAGCTGTGCAGATTTTGCCACAGAGACACATGAGGCTAGCAATACAGGTGTTGCCATAGAGGCACATGTAGCTATCAGTGCAGGTGTTGCCACAGACACATGTAGCTAGCAATTCAGGTGTTGCCACATAGAACAAGTAGCTAGCAATGCAAGTCTTGCCACAGAGACACGTGAGGCTAGCAATACAGAAGTTGCCACAGAGGCACATGTAGCTAGCAATACACACTATCAGTCTCTGGACAGTGATCTACTAAAGAGATGTGTTCTATTCCAGGGTGAAATCTAGGAGCGTGGATATGTCAACATATCAATTTATGTATTAATAATACCAATTATATGAAAACTCATTCCATGTGTACCTGATTGGCACAAAGACATGTCAATGGCACATGTCAATGGGACAAGTCAATGATTGACATGTCAATCACCACGTCAATTTCCACTATATACTAACACCAATTTACAATGTTACACAGGGAAAGGGTAGGAGGTGCTGACTCACAGTTACACAGTGAAGCACTACAGCAGTACAGCAGTAGTTGGTTACTCAGAGTTCCTGATAATCTGATGCACTTACAAAACTCAACGTGGTAGGACCCGTGTGGCGTGCTGAGATTATAACCGAGCTGAGATTGTAATCTAAGTTATGCGCATGCACTAACCGGAGTGACATTACCACCGTGCTGAGATTGTATTCGGAGATTGTATTCGGAATTCACCGGGATTTGTACCGTAAGCCAGTGGGTAAAGGGTTTGCTAGAACTGCTATATAGGATGGTCATCCCATAAAATCATTTGCTTAGGTTAACCTGTTTATGGTCCTTAAAAGGTACCCGAGAAGACGAAGATGATGCTGTGAGAGGATGGATGATATTTTCTGCTGCTTTGCCATCCTGTGCATGGTACTATTGCACTTCTTTTCCCAGACAGAAATAACCAGGATGATCTGAAGGCAACTGATGACAAAGGACTCAAGGTGACGAGCATGGGACTCCAGTAGGACAATGCTCTCCAGACCATACATATACACACATATACGTGTGTGTGTTGTGTTTTATGCATATACATCTGCATGCCTCCAATATATTCTTATATTTATGTATATATTTATAGGATATACCAGGTCAGAGTAACAGCTGTGACTATGGGATCTTCTTGTGCTTGGTAAGCTATCATCCTCTTGTTTTTGTTTGTTTGTTTGTGCTTCTGGTTAGTCCAGCTCATGCTTGAGCTTATTCTTTCTATTGTATTACCATTCTATTGTCTTTTACAGTATGCACGTTTCCAAGCGTTAGATCTAAAATTCAACTTTTGTCAGATTTGTCACACTATTACTAATATCAATGACTTTATTATCTCTCTCTCTTTTCATCATCTTTTTTCCCACTACTTGTATGCAGGATGGGATTCCTCAGATAAGGGGGAAAATGATCAGTAAAATCATAATAAAAACATTATTTTAACATTTTTATTGATATTTTCAATCAATTTGTATATATACTATATATATATTAAACACACTTGATGATTACAATTGATGGTAGTTTGTATAATTCCACAATAATAATCTGATGATCTCATCAGTATCTGTTTAAATCAAACAAGGAGGTATTTATAGTGATTGCATGTATCTTTTATTTCATACACATTTCATTTTGTAAGAAGTTCACTTCTTTTGTAAGGTTTATTTGTATTGATAAAATTTATGATGGTTTCTCCATCTGGCTCCAATTCATATGCTGTTATAGAGTCAGGCCTTGAAATGTGTCTCCCTCATGCATCCTTCAAAGATATAAAATAAATCATGAATAGGCATTGTCAAAATGTAATAAAAAACTGGTTATGAGACATTGTAATTTTTATGGCTTTTTGGTAGCTTTCTTGCATGATTTTCTCAATGAAAATTTGCTCATCTGAAGCACTGCATGATGGAAGTCAAAGTGTCCAGGCTTAAGCTAAGCCCCTGAGCAGTATTTCTCTACTGAGGATCAGTAAACTTGCAGAATAATCTAAATTCTGCACTAGTCTGAAGAATTTTGGAGCAAGTACAATCTCAACACTGGTACAATCTCAGCAAGGAGCCTAGACTTGCTGATATTGTTACACCGGTTGTCCATGCGCATAACTCCGAATCACAATCTCAGCACGGTGACTGTCTCAGCACGGTGACAGTCTAAGCACGGTGACAGTCTCAGCACGGTGACAGTCTCAGCACGCCACACCGGAGGTATTGGCGAGAGAAATATGTAATATTTTTTTCCTCCCCCCCCCCCCCCCCCCCCAAGCTAAGGGCCTGTGTTCTATTATCAATTCAACAAATTATTCCTATATTTATGTAGTTCATTTTGCTGTTGTTGTTTTTTCATTAGAAATGCCAAGTATTCATTCAAAGTTAATCTCTAAAGTCTGGACCATCATAGCAATTATCATAACATGTAAAAAAAATTAAAATATGATTATCTATTCTGTTCCTTTTCTTCCTCATACCTTAATTTGGTAAAACGACCCTCCATGGTTGCTGTTTTAACTGGAATTGCCATTAAGATATGGACCACAATATAAACTAATGAAAAAATTCATTATCATTCCAATTAATTCATAAAAAGGAGATTCTTTTAAGGCATTTTGGAGATATTAGGGTGAAATTTCAAATTTGTGGAGCCCTAGGGAACTACAATAGTAGCCACTCGGAAATGGAGTATCAACTTTAAGAAATATAACAGCTCAAGGGAATGATTTCCAGGAGAATACTTCATGATTTTAATCAATAGACTTCTCTTAGGCAACTGTCACTCATAGATATGCATTTTTATTCAGGAGCATGCACTTTGGTTGTGCTTGTAGTCAGTTCAGTTACTTTATGGCTCCTTTTTTAATTAGTATGAATTTTAAGATGTAACAGTTAGCCTTTCTTCCTTTCTCACACTTTCCCCCTAATAGACCATATTGTAAAATCATGAAATATTTGATTGCAAAACAAAATCTAAATCTAACCAAATAGTTGATTGCAAATCCAATCCAAATCATCTTTTTCAAATTGATTTTGCACTCGAAATCGCCAAAATTCAAAAATTTAATTAAATATGTAATCTTTTAATCATGTCACTAACAGCATGATTATTCCGTTGTAGGGAAGCAGGGTATTTGTTTAGTTGAAGATAGCATCCATCTCAGGAAAATTCAGAGAGAAATGTCTTCCAGTAAAATGCAACACATTTTAGTGTCTGCCATTGTGTAATTTGATCAACTTTTCAAATAGAATCTGGAAAGTTGTAAATTTTCACTTCCTAAGTTTACAATGGACACAAAATGGTTGTTTACAATTTTTATTCATAAGAATTTGCAAAAATTCAAGATGGTTGCCGTAAATAAGAAATTATCATATTTTGCCCATTATAGAGACAATAATAAAATATCTGCTTGTAATAAATGACAATATCGGTGTAATATATATATAATTTTGGTGTTAGATATAATATAGGTACTTATGTGTATAATAATTAGTCATGCAAGTCTTCATTTTGCTCGTCATCACTTGAATTTTGATCAATTGCAACATTGTTGCATGTGTCCTCAGCTCCTTAACACTTGCAGAGCTCTGTACAGGCTAGTTTATGTGCCTTACAAGAACACCATCCACTGCACCTAGTGGCTACACAGGAACACTTCTTAAGTTCCCCCACAGCCTCTGGTGCTGCTGGAACTTTTGAGAGTACTGGGACATAGTGGATGTCCTCCAATTGTCGCCATACCAGAGTAACTGGATCCAGTAGAATTGGTCTAGCTACTAAGTCTTGCAACCATATTTTGGTTTGTTAATCTCAAGGCTGAATCAGAAGTAGTCAGTTTGAAAACAACAAACTCCCTGTTTGTTCACTTGCTCCTCATTGCAAAATCTTCAGGAAAACTCTATCTGGAAGACAGCTTAGAAAAGCATGAATCTACTAGTTCCAATACAACACTAATGAAGCCAGATGGTTGCCTACTACCTAGTACCAACAAGTCAATCCTCATTCATGAACTTGAGAGCATAGTTGCATAATCTGCCATGTCTCGAATTGGAGAGAAGTTAACCAACCAACACAGCCTGACCAGCATCATTATAGCTAGATACCATTGCTCTCTTATAGGAGATGGTTGTCTACAAAAGCAGAATTAAAAAAACTGTAAAGATCTGGTGGATTGCTTTGTTTGAAGTCTTGATTGTAAATCAGTTGTTTACATAGACACATATATAGTATTTGATAACTACAGCATCGATAATTCGCTCAAGGACAGAACCAGACAGATTCGCACAGCAGGGAGAACACAGGACAAGGGGTATAAAGTAGATGATACCACACATACTAAAGAATTAAAGTTATTTCTGGGCACTAAAGAAACAAAAGCCAATCTTTTGTTGTACCTTGCACAAAAAGCTGTTCAATTGTGCAAAGTGCTGATCACCACACACCCACAAAGTAATGTGTCCTTTCTTCCAAGCCAAACATGATGAGCATTCGAAGTGCACAAGAAGAAGCTGATTCACTTCTGATCTTGATGTTGTGGCAGTTAGTCATCAGGGCAATACTGTGCACATATATTCTTATGATACTGATGTGCTAGTGCTTGCTCTGCAATGATTTCAAGATCTCAAGCCAGACAGTGTTATGATCATGGGTACTGAGATTAACAATGACAAATCAAACTCAGGCCCATCTATGTTGCTTTAGGTGCAGAAGGAGTGGCAGCATTGCCAGGATTTCCTGCACTCACTGGTAGTGATACCACTGGTCACATCAATGGAAAGCATATGTCCTCATGCTTCATAGTTTTCATGAAAGCAGGTGATGATGTTATCCGTGTTCTCACTGGGCTTGGTGTTGGAGTGTGTTGTCTGGATGTGAAACTTTTTTTTGTCAGCTGTTCAAGAATTATGGGTTTTCATCAGCCCAGGCACTGAGGTGGTTCATGTTCAAGTGGTTGAAGGGTAACCAACGTGTTGAGAAGCTATTTCCAACTGAAGGGTGTATCACTGAGCATATATTTCATGCACACCTATAAGCCAAGTTGGACACCAATCTCAGATTGAATATTCTCTTGATCTTTATTGACCTCTTCATCTACAGGATCAATTTCAGGCTGTCCTTGATCTTCAGGGATTATCTCTAGTTGAACTCTAGCTCTCTGTCTCTTTCCTGATGACCAAGCATCAAGCAAGCTTGCCTGTCTCATTCTCTTTGCCATTTTGTCAAACTAAACTTCCAGCTGGTTCTGAATTCAGAGCCAGCTGGCAGAATGAAAGATTATTCATTGAGGTATATTGATTACTTGTGGTGGTGGTGTTTTAAGTGTATTTACACATTCCAATGTGGAAGGGAGGAGAGAGAAGAGACAGAAAAGAGAAAAAAAGAGAGATGCTTGAGTTACAGCAACTTCATTCAAAAGTTAATATCATTCTCTGCCCCCATCTACCAAAAAGTGGGGGGCTCTAGCCCTTCTAGCCCTCACCTGTAGCCACCCCTGATATATATATATATATATATATATATATATATATATGTACAATAACCTGCCAAATGGCTGCAAGATTCGGTTGAAAGATGTACAACCAAAGTAATGGCTATCAAAGATTTCACTGGAAGAATTGTGTTAGAAAAGTGAAAAAACAATCTGCCAGAAAGAGCTTATTGCCAAAAGAACCACAGATATAGTATTAATGAAAAAATTAAATCTGCTAAAATTTCAAACCAATTTTAGTGGTGTGTGGTAACAACTGGACGTCGTACCACCATTGTCTGGCTTAATTCCAACTACAAGTTTAGAGCTGGGCCATTCCAGCCATAGTTCAGGGAAAATGTTTACCAAGCATTCATTGTCAACAAAGCAGACCACATAAATAAACCTAAATTCCTAAGGAAAACATTTTAAACAGTAAACCCATGGAGAGCATGTCTCAGAGCAAACAAAGTGTTGCTGGGAAAAAAAAACTCGTTAAACCTCACAGCTGCTTAAATTGTTGAAGCTTTTGCACAGACCTGCAAAATATGCCCACCTACAAGACTGGTCCATCTATGATAGGTATTCCTATTAAAGACATGACTACCACTACCACATGTCTTCCAGTAATACATGCCCTCTTGCATAACATGTCATCCTATATAACATGTCCTCATTTTGTATATGCCTTCCTAAAAGACATATCCTACTTTAAATACCCTACAGTGAAACCTGTCCTCATATAGGAGGTGTTCTCCTGTGAAACAAATTATCCTGCAAGATATGCCCACCTGTAAAATATATATATTCTGGTAAGAATCCTAAACAGCAAGACGTGGCCTCTTATAATACATACCCTTAAGTAAAACTTGTCCTCCAGAAAGACATGTCTTCCAGTTAAACCCAACATATTATAAGATATGCCATCCTGAAGTCATGCACTCCATCAATACATGAGCTTCCATAAAACATTTCCTACAACAAAGCATGACCGCCCTCAAGACATATTCAATCATAAAACATCATCCTGAATGACATATACTCCAGAAAATCATATCATCCTCTAAGACATGTCCTTCCTTAAGAGGACTTTGTGACCACAGCCCACCAAGGGTGAGCCTAGCAAGCAATTTGTCCTAAGGCCAAGATGTTGTGCCTGTAGTAATTATAATGTTATATTAATAGAGCTAGTGTTGTTTATTTATATGTATAAGATAACCTGCTGAATGGCATATATGATATTCAGGTAATCAAAAGTAACTTTGGCTATGTCCAGCTCATCCACACCCCATTGCTCAGGTGGAGTAACCAAAAGAAGCCCAAAATGGCTCTTCAATGTCTGCCTTTTTTTTTGTCATCAAAGGGATGATAGGCTTTCACACAATACCACATCAAAGAGACATTAATGCATTACAACATTGCTCTCCAAGTTGACCAGATAAAAACCTATCAGCATTTAAAAAAAAAAATTGTTGAACTTAGAAACACTGTTCCATGAAATCCTATTGCTGCAAGGGCCTGCTGATTTAGGAGAGCAGCTGGAGATGCAGAATTCTATGCTCTCACTTACCACCTTGAACCACCCCCCTCCCGATAGAACCTCCACTCACCATTATTCCTGTATAACTAAATTAAGTTTCTGCATAACCAAAATAATGACTATCAAGGAGAGTTATTATTTCAAAGAGACCTTAGTGAATGATATAAAAATGGTAACCAAATACCAAAACACAACAGTCCAAAACAACAACAAATGATAAGTTCAGGGTTGACTCTCAACCTTAAAAACTTACTAGAGAAAATATAAAACTACAAATAAAATAATACTGTACAAGATTAAAAATAATCTCAAATGCCAAGAAAAAGATCATCATTAGGCAAGAAAACATTTAAGTTTAAATAAACCATAATAGAGAAGAAATCATACTCTATAACTCAAACCGTTGGGTTTTAGCAGGTTGTTGTTGGGTTTTAGCTGGTTGTTGTTGGGTTTTAGCAGGTTGTTGTTGGGTTTTAGCTCTTTGTTGGATTTAGCTCTCAGTCAGTGAATTTCTTTGCTCCTTTTTTTTCCCCTTTATGATTTGACATTTAATAAAAACCAAGGGGGCTGGATGTCAACCAGGAGTGGGAAAATTATAAAAAGCAGGAAGTTTCTTCCTAGAGAAAAGGGCTATGCTGTTGTTGAGAAGGAGTGCCTAGCAGTGAAGTCAGAGATACACGAATTTTGAGTGCATTGGTTGAGGAGGAAATTTGTTGTGGTGATGGATCACAGGAGCTTGGAATGGCTGCAAAAGATGAAGGGGGATAATTCACGGTTGACTGGTTGGAGCTTGAACCTTCAACCTTACCAGTTTGAAGTGCAGTACAGATCAGGAAAGATGAACAGAGGTAATCCCATCCATAATACATGCATTCCTGTAAATAATAGAATGAAGTAACGAAACACCTTCTTGAAGATAAGTCAACCACAGTATATTTAAAATAATACCATGATCAATAACATGATCTCCCACATAGTAGGGCCAATATCAAAGAATAAATTTCAGAGACCATCTTAAATAAACATAAATTCAAGTAGCCACGCCATGTTCTTAGGTGGAATATGTGCTTCCAAAGACAGTTTTATGACCACAGCACAACAAAGATGGGCCTAGCAAAGAATTCATTAGTGCCAAAATTTCACGCTAGTAATAGTAATGATAATTTTAATAATCTTATTCAAATAGAGCTGGTGGTGTTTATATATATATATATATATATATATATATATATATATATGTGTATGCATATGTGTATGGTAACCTGCCAAATGGCTGAAAGGATTTGGTTGAAAATTAGCAGACATGATATTCAGGTAAGAAAAAGTAGCATATACTTTGTCCTCTTTGTCCACATTCCATTGTTCATGTGAAATAACAAAAGGAAGCCCTAAAAATATTTTTCTAAGTCCTCAATTTTATTTTCATTCAAGGAAATACATAGGCTATTACACAATACCACATCAAAGAGAAGTTTTTATATTTTAACATTGGCCACCAAGTTGACAGCAAAAAAAACAAAAACCTATCAGCAATTTCCTTAAAAAAATTTGTTGAACTCAAGAAATAGTGTCCAATGAAATGCTATTGCTGCAAGGGACTACTGCTTTGGGAGAGCCAAAGAATGTACAGGATTCTGTGTTCCAACTAACCACCTTACCCCCCCCCCCCCCCCCCCCCAAACATTCACTCACCACAATTCCTGTACAAAGTAATTAAGTTCCTGTGCAACCAAATAGAGATTATCAAAGATTTCATGGAGAGACAGTGCTGAAAGAAATCTGGAAAAAAAATTTAAAGAATTTATTACTGTGTGTGTGTGTGTGTGTGTGTGTGTGTGTGTGTGTGTGTGTGTGTGTGTGTGTGTGTGTGTGTGTGTGTGTGTGTGTGTGTGTGTGTGTGTGTGTGTGTGTGTGTGTGTGTGTGTGTGTGTGTGTGTGTGTGTGTGTGTGTGTGTGTGTGTGTCTGAAAGGATTAGACTTAGGAGAGCAGCTGAATGTACAGAATTTTCTACTCCAAATAACCACCTTGCAAGAGATTTCTGTTTTGGGAGAGCAGCTGAATGTACAGAATTCTGTGCTCCTACTAACCACCTCCCCCCCCCCCCCCCCCTAAAACCTTCACTCAACACTATTCCTGTTCAACATAATTAAATTCCTGTGCAACCAAAATAATATCTATATAAGGTTTCACAGATAGAACAATGCTGACATAAAGCAATAAAAAAACATAAAGAGCTTAATGCTAAAAGAGACACAGACAGTATTTATATGAAAAATTTCCAGCTTATGTTTCAAACTAATCTCACTGGTGTATATGATAACAACTGAATCTCCCACCATTATAGCCTAGCACATTCAAACTACATTTTTAAATACAGAAGTTGAGAGATTATGTTTGCCAACAAGCAAAAAGAATAATGATTTTTTGATGAAAAAAAGGAAACAAAAGCAGACCACAAAATAAACCCTACACACTGAAAAAGAACACTTCAAACAATAAATCCTTCGAAAGGAAGATTCAGAGCAACAAAAAAAAATGCTGGAGAAATAAAAAATGCCAGCTGCCTGAACTCACTGCAGCTTCAATAGTTGCAGCTTATGCACAGACCTATAAGACATGCCCACCTACCTGTCATGTTCTACCTAAACAGATATTCTCATGATAGACATGACCACCACCACCACATGGCTTCCAGTAATACATATCCTCTTGCATGACATGCCATCCTATAGAACTGTCCACATGTTTAACACAACTTCCAGTAAGACATATCTACTTCAATTCGTGTATCTCAATAAGACATACCCTCCAGTAAAACCTTTCCTCATCTAAGAGGTGTTCTCATGACCACCAACAAGATATTTCCTCCTACAAACCAAGACCTCCCTTGAGGCACACAAACCATGACCTCCCTTAAGGCATATGCTCTCATAAGACATGTCATCCTTAAAGACATGTACTCCTGAAAACATGTCCACCCATAAGACATGTCCTCCCATATGACAATTTTATGACCACTGCTCAATAAAGGTGGACCTAGCAAGCAATTCGGCTGAAGGCCACAATTGTGTGCTAGTAATAGTAATTATCTTATAATAATAAAGCTAGTGGAATATATGTATATATATTTATATATGTGTATGCTAACCTGCCAAATGGCTGGTTGAACATTGGTGGATATGATATTCATGATGATGATATGATGATGTCTCATTCAACCACAACTCATTGTTCAAGTGGAGCTACTAAAAGAAGCTCAAAATGAGCTCTTCATCATCCATCATTTCATTTTGATCCAAGAGAATTCATTGGAGTTTGAATGCCATCACAACAAAGTAGAATTAATGCATTTTAACATTGTCTACAAAATTGACAAGACAAAAACCTGTCAATAATTTTGAAAAAATGGTTGAAGATACAAAATTCTGTGCCCCCACTTACACACTCCATCAGACTTACTTTAATGTGGTCATTCTTGAAGAGATTGTTTTGGACGATCATCAATGAGTGAAAATCTTGACGCACACTGTTGAATTTCTCCTCTAACCACATGGTTATAATATCTAATACATGCACACACAAGTGAGACATATGACACTCAATACCACATAGTGTATATTGAGGACACACACTGATGACAATAAAACACAATAATTTATTCTATGATCTTTCAGACAGACAGACAGACAGACAGACAGACAGACAGACAGACAGACAGACAGACAGACAGACAGACAGACAGACAGACAGACAGACAGACAGACAGACAGACAGACAGACAGACAGACAGACAGACAGACAGACAGACAGACAACTTCAATGGGATATGGGCACACCTCTCATTATCTTCAGCCCTCTTCAACTTTAGGGTCTTCAGCCCCTCTTCATCTTCAGCATTCTTCAACCCCTCTTCATCTTTAGCCCTCTTCAACTTCAGCGGGTATACTAACCAGTTTAACACAAACAAACATTATTCAGGACTATTTTCATTAATTTCATTATTTCTTTTTGAGCGATCTCAATTAGAAGTGGGCGTATAGTCGCGGGTCCTAATTTTTCCGCCTGTGTTTTTAGGTGGTGACGTACCGAAGCGCTAAAGTGCACTTTTACCAATTACGAATTTTTTTTTCTGTCGAAATAAAACGGATTTGTGAGTACTAATGGTTGTTAATACGAAGCTTTTGTTAGCTGCAGAGCCACCCACTCTTAATTACTTCCGATACCGCACCAACACACACTAGATCAGTGAGAGTTAGTTCCTGCTGGAAAACTTAGCGGGTTTGGCAGGCGTGGGCTGACGAGTGCTGGTGCGTGCTGACGAGTGCTGGTGTGTGCTGAAGAGGATTTCACATAGTGTAGGTGAGTGTTAGATAATTATAACTATTGAGGGGATCTTAGTATATAATTTGTATATATGTGTGTGTGTGTGGAAAAGATAAGGTCCATTCACAGACATTTATAGTGTTTTTGAATGGTGGATGAAACTCATAAGTTTGTTCCTGCACAGTTATAATTTAAAGCATCAGTTTACTTATGCTTTCCAGTGAGAACCTTTGATATTGTTCTATCTGTACAAAAGTGAGCCTGCTTTGCTATGTAGTATATAGAGTGGCTTCAATATAGCATGACTGTCAGACAAAGTCAATACTTAGTTCATAGTGTAACTATGATTACCTATTATAAAATGGAATTTCCATGCCAGTCCAACAATGCTCAGCATGTTTCAAATTAAGGAGGTACTTCAAGATGCAGCTGGTAAATAAAGTTTTGCATTAGTATAGTTATAGTTGCAAAGTTGTGCTGATTTATAATTTGAATTCGGCTTAAATAAATTTCAAAAGAAATAAAATAATTAACCTTTAGTGCAATTTTTACTAGAACTTGTCTCAAGGTTGCCTCATCTATTTAGTTTCCAGTAATATAAGGTCCTGAACTCCCGCATTCCTCCCCTGGGGTTCTGAACAGAGTAAGACTGTTCACAATGTCAAGTCAGCATTTTTTAAATTGAAGTTTGCATCACACTGTTCTGATTGATATGAAGGTAGGTTATTTTAATGCCGTTACTCCAGTTTCAATGTCTGAGCAGCACAAATATTATTTGGAATAGCTAAAGTGGATCCAATTGCACAGTCTTCTTTCCGTGTACATGGCATGATTGACTGCAAGGTTTGTGTAAAGCCCTGAATTGTAACTTCTGTTGAAAGTCAAGAGTTTTTGAATTACAGAGTTCAGTCCATAGAGTTTCAGTTCATGATTAACTAATTTTTTTTTGTCGTTTTACAAGTTTCAGTGGATTAATTAAGTTAACAAGTTTTTACTTGATGATTTTTCTATATATAGATTTTTAATTGACAAGTTTTCAATTCACAGATAGTTTTTTTTTTTTTTTTTTTTTTTTTACACAAAGCTTCTTTTACAGCTCTATGGTGAATTAAAAGCTTTTAGTTTTATTTTATGTACTTTTAGAGTTGTTTTTAAACTAGAATCATTCCAATGTAGAAGTGCCACTGATCTCAGAGAAGTTGCTATAGAGGATGTGAGTGCAATAGTTGGTGGTTAGCCATGAAATCATTGCTGATAGGAATCAGCAAATATGTCCAGCCTGTGGTGTAAACAAGATGAATAGAACACTTGTAGAGATTTCTGTTCAGGATTCCTTAAAATATTTTTGAATCATCATGAATGTAGGTGTGTGATTGCTGCATAGGGAGAGACAGTGTGAGTGTGTGCTTTTTCTTGCAAACGCAGCACACACTGTGTGTGTGGCATGTGGAGTTTGCATTTATATGCATATGCGTGTATTCATATGTGCATGGTGTAAGGTGTGGTGTGGAACAATAGGCCTGGGAGAGGAGTTTGATTTGCTCCACAGTTGAAGTATGATATGGTAAATCAACTGGCATTTATGAGGAATAGTAAAGTAAAGTAGGTACATGTAGTTGTTACTTTAAGGTTGTAGCAATAATTCTGCCAACAAAAGTGATGTTGTATTAAATTAGTCGGTGCCTCTGTTTATGTCAAACTATTTTAGTTCAATGTTACGGAAAGCTTGATCATAAAATAAAAGAGATAAATATAACAGTAGTGTCCACACTTTATCAAGCAAAGCCCAAGTATTATTATTGCATGGGCACCTTCCTCTATAATCCAATGCCGAATTATCTTGTAATGTATTCCTTTTGGAATATTTTAGAGTAGAAAAATATACCCAGCTTGAATAGAATAGAAATTTATTCTTTCTAATAATAATGCATGCACCATCACACACACGCACACACACCATCACATGCACATGCACACACACCATCACACACACACACACACACACACACACACACACATACACACACGCGCACGCATGCACATACACACAGAATACATATATAAGCCTATGTATTTGTTGGTGCCATGGATTTAATGAATCTAGCAAATGGAATACATGCATTGTGCATTTTGCCATGCAGTGTTTTTAGTTACTGCAATAAAGTATAGAGTAAGACCTGTCACGATGTCAACTCAGCATTTTTTAAAAAGTGTGAAGCATCACACTGTCCTCATTGATATGAAGATAGGTTATTGTAATGCGGTTACTCAAGTTTAAATGTTTGAGCAGCACCAATGTTGTTTGCTATTGCTGGAATGGATCCAATTGCACAGCCTTCTTTCCGTGTGCATGTATATTTGGCTGCAAGGTTGTGTGCAGTCTTGACTAGTAACTTTAGTTGACAGTCAAGAGTTTTTGGTTGACAGAGTTCGGTTCACAATTTTTAAGCTAACAATTGGCAAATTATTTTGTTGTTTTACCTGTTTTCAAATTGATTTTGAGTTTACAAGTTTTCAGTTCATAGGTTTATTTTTTTTTATTTACTTAGGCTTATTTTACAGCTGCATGGTGAATTACAAGCTTTTTATTTTTATTTAATGTTTTTATAGAGTTGCTCTTAAACCAGAATCATTCCCATACAGAAGTGCCACTGATCTTATAGAAGACGCCTGAGAGGAGGTGAGTGCAATAGTTGGTGGTTAACCATGAAGTCATTGCTGATAGGAATCAGTAAATATATCCAGCCTGTGGTGTAAACAATGTGAATAGGAGTCCTTGTAAAAGTTTCTGTTAAAGATTCCTTAAAATCTTTTTAAATCATCATGAACGTAGGTGTGTGATTGCTGAATAGAGAGAGAGAGAGTGTGTGAATGTGATATTTTTCTGGCAAGCACAGCACGCACTGTGTGTGTGTGGCATGTGGAGTTTGCATTTATATGTATATACGTGTGTTCATGCATGTCTGGTGTAGGGGTGTGGTGGGGAACAAAAGGCCTGGGAAAGGAGTTTGATTTGCACTGCAGTTGAAGTATGCTATGGTAAATCAACTCGCATTTATAAGGAATAGTAAATTGGGTATATTTATTTGTTATTTTAAAGTTGTAGCAATAATTCTGCCAGAAAAAGAGACATTGCATTAAATTGGTCGCTGCTTCTCTTTATGTCAAACTACTTTAGTGAAATGTTGCAGACAGATTGATCATAAAATAAAAGAGATGAATATAATAGTAATGTCCTCACTTTATCAAGCAATGCCCCCAGTATTATTACTGTGTGGGCACCTTCCTCTATGATCCAATGCCGAAGTATCTTATAATGTTTTCCTTTTGGAATGTCAGTTATATTTTAGAGTAGAAAAATATACCCAGCTTGAATAGAATAGAAATTTATTCTTGCTAATAATAATGCATTCACCATCACACACATGCACACACACCATCACATGCACACACACACACACACACACACACACACACGCATGCACACACAAACAGAATACATATATAAGCCTATGTATTGGTTGGTGCCATGGATTTAATGAATCTAGCAAATGGACTACATGCATTGTGCATGTTGCCATGCAGTGTTTTTAGTTGCTGAAATCAAGTATAGGATAAGACCTGTCTCCATGTCAACTCAGCATTTTTTTAAAAGGTGGGAAGCATCACACTGTCCTCATTCATATGAAGATAGGTTATTGTAATGCGGTTATTCAAGTTTAAATGTTTGAGCAGCACCAATGTTGTTTGCTATTGCTGGAATGGATCCAATTGCACAGCCTTCTTTCCGTGTGCATGTATATTTGGCTGCAAGGTTGTGTGCAGTCTTGACTAGTAACTTTAGTTGACAGTCAAGAGTTTTTGGTTGACAGAGTTCGGTTCACAATTTTTAAGCTAACAATTGGCAGATTATTTTGTTGTTTTAATTGTTTTCAAATTGATTTTGAGTTGACAAGTTTTCAGTTCATAGGTTTATTTTTTTTAATTTACTTAGGCTTATTTTACAGCTGTATAGTGAATTACAAGCTATTATTTTTATTTAATGTTTTTATAGAGTTGCTCATAAACAAGAATCATTCCCATACAGAAGTGCCACTGATCTTATAGAAGAGGCTTGAGAGGAGGTGAGTGCAATAGTTGGTGGTTTACCATGAAGTCATTGCTGATAGGAATCAGTAAATATATCCAGCTTGTGGTGTAAACAATGTGAATAGGAGTCCTTGTAAAAGTTTCTGTCAAGGATTCTTTCAAACCTTTTTGAATCATCATGAAGGTAGATGTGTGATTGCTGCATAGGGAGAGACAGTGTGAGTGTGTGTTTTTTCTGGCAAGTACAGCATGCACTGTGTGTGTGGTATGTGAAGTTTGCATTTATGTTCATATATGTGTGTTCATGCATGTGTGGTGTAAGGTGTGGTGTGGAACAAAAGCCCTGTAAGAGGAGTTTGATTAGCGCCACAGTTAAAGTATGCTATGGTAAATCAACTGGCATTTATGAGGAATAGTAAAGTAAATTGGGTATATTTAGTTTTTATTTTATGTTTGTAACAATAATTCTGCCAGCAAAAGTGATGTATTAAGTTGTTCGGTGCCTCTGTTTATGTCAAACAATTTCTGTGAAACATTACAGACAGCTTGATCATAAAATAAAAGAGATGAATATAACAGGGGTGTCCTCACTTTAGCAAGTGATGCACACAGTATTATTATTGTGTGTGCAACTTCCTCTATGATCCAATTCCAAAGTATTTTATAATATATTCCTTTTGGAATGTCATGTTATATTTTAGAGTTGAAAAATACACCCATCTTGAATAGATTAGAATTTTATTTTTGAAAATAATAATGCATGCATATATGTATGCACACACACACACACACACACACACACACACACACACACACACACACACACACACACACACACACACACACACATACACACACACAGAACACATATATAAGCACATGTATTGGTTGGTGGCATGGATTTAATGAATCTAGCAAATGGAACACATGCACTGTGCATGTTGCCATGCAGAGTTCTTTTAGTTATTTTGATTGTGTACAGAGTAAGACCCATCACCATGTCAACTAAGCATTTTTTAAAAGCAAGGATGCAACACTCTCTCCTTATTGATATGAAGATAGGTTATTGTAATGCTTTTACTCCAGTTTAAATGTCTGAGCAACACTAATGTAGTTTTGTATTGCTGGATTGGATCCAACTGCACAGCCTTCTTTCCGTATGCATGGCACGATGGGCTGCTAGGTTGTGTGCATCCTTGAATAGTAACTTTAGTAGACAGTCAAGAGTTCATGGTTGACAGAGTTCAGTTCACAATTTTTATGATAACAATTGACGGATTGTTCGTAAGTATACTTTTTTTCAACTGATTTTCATTTGACAATTTTTCAGTTCATAAGTTTATTTATTTTTATTTACTTAGGCTTATTTTACATCTCTATGGTGAATTACAAGCTTTTATTTTTATTTAATTTTTTTTATAGAGTTGCTTTTAAACCAGAATCATTCCCATACAGAAGTGCTACTGATCTTATAGAAGATGCCTGAGAGGAGGTGAGTGCAATAACTATGAAGTCATTGCTGATAGGTATCAGTAAATATGTCCAGCCTGTGGTGTAAACAATGTGAATTTGAATACTTGTGAATGTCAAAGATTCCTAAAAATCTTTTTAAACCAACATGCAAGCAAATGTGTGATAGCTGCATAGAGAGAGACAGTGTGTGTGTCTTATTTTTCTGGGATACATTGCATGCACTGTGTGAGTGTGGCATACAAAGTTTGCATTTAGGTTCATATACGTGTGTTCATGCGCACATCATGTACACTGTGGTGTAGAATGAAAGGACTGGGAGCGGAATTTGATTTTTTGCAACAGTTGAATTATGCTATTGTGAATGAGCTGGCATTTTCAAGAAATTAAAAAGTAAGAGGTTAAATTTAGTAAAACAAGTCATGAATACATAATTATTGAGTGGCATTCTCTGCATTTCTAAATCAATACCTCTTTACCATACTTGATATAGTGTAAGAAATGAAATGCAATAATCATGTGTAAATAATAGAATGAATATATACTTGTGCTATATAAATAAGAACTCCCCCCCCCCCTTTATTAAAACGAAACCAAAAGAAGGGGCTCAAATAGATTTAAACAAGATAGGCCAGTCCCTCATTTTGTTAATATTATTGTGGAAGTGATATAGAGTAGAATTATGCACTTAATAATTCAGTTGCTCATGACTTGTTTCGAGACTACGTGGACGCTAATGAGTTTTATTTATGCTATTTTTAAAATAAAATATCCTGAAATCTTTTTAAAAATTTATTTATAAATATATACTTTTTATCATCAGCTCCCAAACCATTTATCATGGTTTCCAACTATTGAGAAGTATTTTCCAGAATAAGAATTCACAGCTTTAAAACGATAGTCAGTCATAGAAATAGTCTGTGAAAGTAGCAATTAGATACTCAAACTCTATCAGTCAGTCAATGTCTGCTATTAACAATTTGGTATAAATCTGTCATGAACTCCACATGGCATTCAGAACTGAGTATGTCATAGTTCCATTATGATATACCTTCATAATTGAGTACACTAGTATAAAAAAATGATGGTTCATGGCTGAGACCGACTTAATACACTACCAGATCATGGTGTTCACACCGGTACTAATGCCACCAAATTATCTGTGGGCAGCCTGATTTATAATGAACATTTTAATGAAAGAAAATGAAAATTTCAACTATCTTGTTATTTTTTCTCCCTCCCTTATTTTTTTAGGGTGCTCTCGGGCTTAGCTGCAAGCTAATTTTAATATTGTCTGTTTAGTTGTGCATCTTGGTGAAGGTTATGGCTATGGCTGCTAGAGGTGGTGAGAGCCCACTGAGAAGTGGACCGGAAGAATTTTTCTATGACTCTGAGAAGGAGCCACTAAATAACGTAAGTATTAACAAGGAAATGATGAAATTCTTATGACACTCTTGTTTACAATGTATATATTTTTTGTGTATTAAAATTACAAAAAAATTTCTTTATGCTATCTTGTGGGCCCTGAAACTGATAGAGTTGCCTTTGTTAACTGATATTAGTCTTACTAACCAGACCCTTTACCCTATAAATTGCTAGCAAGTTGGAAAAGACTCTGGTATAACTCTATAGTAGATTTGGCTTGCATGTGTGCATTAAATTTGAATCAAATGCATGGTCGATGATCTTATGCTCATGAGGGTCTCTTTTTAACGGAGACTAATTCTTCAACAACACCCCTAGTTGGTATAGATAGTGCCCCCCACCCAATTTTTCTTTTCCTAGGGTCAGTAGCTGTAGTATCTCTATACAAACAAACTTAGAACAATTGTACTAGACCCTTCCTCATGTAGTGTTTTTGGTTTATAAGGTAAAGGGTCTTTCTACCGAGACTAAACTGATATATCATATTGATGCCGCCAGTTCCATTAGAATTGTTACAATAATTGAGCATTTTGTATGTTGCAAGATTTCAAATAATCATTGAGTAGATAAGCAATTTGATTATATTTTTTAAATAAATTGTATATGCGGATTAAGCAGAGCTTTATCATAAGCATAGGATACTAAAGTTCACCAGCAGAAGCTAGAACCAAAAAAAAAAAAAAATTAATAAATAAATAAATAAATACAAGAAGAAAACCAACAAAAGAAATCCACTTTGGGAAGAATAACTCCCTCCATCCCCCCTCCCTACAAAAAAATTCTAGTGACTCCCACTGGAAGGATTGGTTGGGGGTGGTAGTGGGCTAAGGCTATAATATGCCATAGGGGGCTTCTTTTTTTTTTTTTTTTTTTTTTTTTTTTTGGTAGCGCCAGACCTGGTCCCAAATGAAAGCCTAAGTTTGGTAAAGCGCCTTCCAAAATTGTGGGAGTCAAGACTCCAATAGGCCACAGAGTCTTCTATAGGAATTCCCCCCACTCTTTCAAATGTAGATATTTACATGTCCTGAGATAGAACTAAGAGCCTCTGAAAGAAACAGTGTTTTGGGAAGTTTTGGGTCTCTAGCGGGAGACTAGTGAACATATCCTGGCTATATTTCCATCCTAAAAGTATCTTACCTCTGACCTACATGTATTGATGCTTCCTTTGGTATGCACACGTAAAGTTTATTAATAGAAATTAGCATGTCATTGCTTGCTTGGCCAACATAAGGGGGGGGGGGGGGCCTGTTGTCACCAATTGTCTTAAGGAAAGGAAGGGGTGTTGTTTTTAAGGAACTAATGTACCATGTTGGGAAAATTATGTGATGACAATCCTGATACAAATAGAGAGTTTACTATTTTTTGTAGGGCTCATTTGAGTGTAAGTGTTTACATGTCTTGAGATAGAATTAAGATTCCCTGAAGTGTCAAGTCAATAGGACTATCCCTTTTTCCTACTATATATTTTATTTCTTCTGTGTTTTTTTTCAGTTGTAATTATTTTTCCTTTTATCTTCACTTCCTTTTGACTTTTTCCCCCTTCTATCTCTACCTTCTATGATATTTTGGTGTGTGTTCATGCATTTGTGGGTGCATTAGTGGGTGCATTCTTGGGTGTGTTTGTTTATGTGCGTACAATTATATACCAGAGGCCCATTTGCAGCTTTGCTTGAGATGATCAAGACACTTTGTCCAACAAATATTATACTAGACATTATTGAAATAGGTATTGGAAGATTTTCAATTTAATTCTTCTGCCTGGCTGTGATAGAATTTTTTTTTTAAATACAAGACTTCCGAAACAGTATTTCCTCAGTAATTGTGATTGTCTCCAGTTTTCTTAGTTTTAGTCATTGATTCTCTAATGTCCCAGCCCTAGACAGTGCTCATGAGGATGTAGCTGTATCTTTTTCCTGATATTTTCAACTTCCTTGTCTGATTGGGTAGAAATGGACATTTTCACCACTGATATTCCCACACACAATGGGTCCCTGTCAGGGGTAGAAAAAAAAAGAGAGAACACTGCAGCAACTGCATTCCCAAAGAAGAGTAGTCTAGTTTAGAAATACAATCCTAAGGTACTCCACAGTTATTTTATTGTTTAGCTTTACTGTTGGTTAGAAATTAAAAAAAAAAATTTTGGTAAACCTTTAGCATAAGCTTCAGGTAACTAAAAAGTCTTTCTTCTCAGATGCACAATCAGATAGATTCAAATTTCTTCAATTGATTAATTTTTTTGGTATTTTTATCAGCTATATTAAAGACAGGAGCATGGGTGGATATGATGTCCACCTTTTACCTGCTTCAAACTTTTACCTGCTTCAACCTTTTACCTGCTCACGAACACAATTTGTTAAAATAAAAGGTTTTAATTTACCTATAACTTTTTAGTTGGAAATTTTAAAAAAATTCAAAGGCCTTCTGCACCCCTAGGATCATATATGAAACAGAATGAAGTTTTATTCTCTCTCCTACATGAAGAGTTCAAAAGTTTTATCTTGACAGTTACTATGACCCACAGTTCAAAAGCTATTATTGACAGTTACTAAGGCAAACAGGCAGGAAGGCAGGCATGCAGTCACACAGGCAGGCAGGGAGTTAGTAAACATAATATATAGGACCAGCGGCCAATTTAAAGATCGATTACAATGATGAAGGCACTTTGTCAAACAAAAGTTATCCTAAGCATTATTGAACAGGGCATTAGAAAAGTTTCAAGTCAATTTTTCTGCTTGACAGTGTTTGCATTTGTTGGATAAATCACTTTCTCTTGGCAATTGTAAATGTCTTCAGTTTGATTTGTTTCTGATATTGATTTTCTATTGTCTCTAGCCCTAGACACTGCTCATGATGGGCATGGGTGTTGTTTTTTTTTTGGGGGGGGGGGGGGGGGTGGGGTTTCAAACTATTTTCAAATTCCTGGTCTAATCAGTATGTAGGAAGGGATATTTTCTTCAATAATACTCCATGCATGCATGGGAGGGTTCTTGTTGTTTTTTTTTTTGGGTTATTTTTAGTAGTTGCAAGGTTGGTGGTAAAATGAGGTTGAAATTTGTCTTGTGTGGTCTTTGGTGTAATTTGACCTAATTTCTAGACAGCCATAAATGGGTGTAATTAGATCTTTAAAATTGTTACTTTCAATATTTTTCATTCATTTTTTTTTAAATTTTTTTATTTTATTTGGAGTCAGCATAATTATACACACCCTGCCTCCCCCCCCCCCCCCCCACTTTACAATATTTTTCATTCATCCATTTTAGAAGATATTTATAAACTTTTTTCTTCCAATTTTTAAATACTTTTTTTTTTCTCAATTTTTCAAGTATATTCTGCCAACTATATAATTTTACATTAATTTATGCATGCACACAACCCAGATTTGTGGCTGCAGCAACTGTTTTCTGCCCGCCCCCCCCCCCCCCCCATGCATGCACACAACCAAGAAGACCACAAACAATTAACCTACAATACCCTGAAGTAAATCATGACCTCCTGCAAGACATGTTTTTCAGTAAAAAAACAACAAATTGTGAGATATGCCATTCTTAAGACATGCATTCCACCAATATTTGATATCACACGAGATTTCCTACAACGAAGTATGACCTCCCTCAAGACAATATAATCCAGAAAATCATGTCCTCCAATAAGACATGTTCTTTCTCAAAATAATTTTGTGACCACAGCCAACAGAAGGCCTAGCAAGCAATTAGACTGAAGGCCGAAATTTCATGCTAGTAATATTATTATGAAAATTATTCCACCCAAAATTTTAAGTAAACTTTAGTGGTGTACAGTAACAACTGAACATCCCAACAGCATTGTCTGGCATATTTAAATTACAATATATGTATATATATGTATGTATGTAGGTAGGTAGGTAGGTAGGTAGGTAGGTAGGTAGGTAGGTAGGTAGGTAGGTAGGTAGGTAGGTAGGTAGGTAGGTAGGTAGGTAGGTAGGTAGGTAGGTAGGTAGGTAGGTAGGTAGGTAGGTAGGTAGGTAGGTAGGTAGGTAGGTAGGTAGGTAGGTAGGTAGGTAGGTAGGTAGATAGATAGATAGATAGATGTAGATAGAGATATAATAGATTTATGGATAAAGATATAGATAGATACATAGATATATATAGATGGATATATAGATATATAGATATATAGATATATATAGATATATAGATAGATATATAGATATATATATACATATACATATATATACATACATATATACTTACGTATATACATACATATAAAAATACATATATCTTAATATGTGCTAGATAAACTCTTGCAATAAATGGTAAGTAGATAAATGTATAAATGAAAAATTAATAAAAACACTCTTCCATATGATATGTTCTCCCAAAAGAAGTATCTTAAAGTGAGACATTTGATCTGATATATTATGTTCTCCAGTACATGTGTACTCTGATAAAATATGTTTTCCAGCAATAACACATCTTCCACTAGTATATGTTCTCAAGTAAGACATATTCTCCTTGTAATATTCATAGTTCATCCAAAAAAGTATCCTCCTGTAAAATATTTCTTCATTAAGACATATCCTCCAATAAGAGATATCCTACTGCAAGGCATGTCTTCCAGTAAGACATATCCTCCTATAATACATGTCCTCCAGCAAATGATATAACCCCCATTAGAAAGGTTCTTCTGTAGGTGTATCCTCCCATGAGAATGTCATCCTGTAAGACACTATATGATCTGATGTGTGTCTGCACATATGTGGTATAGGAGATGTGCTTGGAGGTGGTGAAAGAAGACAGAAGTAGTAGTGTTAACAACATACTTAGAAAATCACCTCAGAGAGACAGAGTGGTCAAAGAACAAGAAGAGTAAGTGTATTAAATTAACAAACATCAATAAATATATGTACTAATTGGAAATAGTCTGTGTGTGTCCTCAATTCATACTTGAACCATTGAAGTTAGCCTCACATGCCCATATATAATTACAATCAATGTCACCAAGGAAATGTTTTAATTATACCTACATGGCCATTGGATTGACATTGGGTGGATTCCACCTGATCACACCTTTCCCTTTGGTGTTAAGTCTAAGACTGCCTAAAATAGTACTTCTAAACAATACTAGGACCTAGATAATTATACATAAAACCCAGTATATATTTGGACTAATTGTTGTCAAAGGGGCATTCAAGAATATATAAGGCCATATCCCTTCCTGTATTTGTGTCAGGCCAAAAAAACAACAACTTGTACTTTGGCCAAAGAAATCCTGGGAGCTACAGAACTAAAACTTGGTATGGATACACTATTTGACTCAGAGAGTACCATGGGCTTGGTCTCACCTGATCATACCTCTCTCTCCCTTCGTTTCAGGCTGTAAAGTGATCACACTTATATATGATCGTGACAGTGTGTATCCTAGTCTTACACCAAGCCCTAGCCCTAACCATAGCTCTAGGAACATATAATTGAGTGTTTATGTCTTGTGGCAATATTTCTTGGGTGGCTTTTTCTTTTATTCATACTTCTCAGGAAATCCTAAATGTTGTTTCTTCATTTAGTTATAAATATTTTTTATTTCTTGTTTCTTTGTTTTTTATTTTTTAAAGCAAGTTTTTTTTTTATATTGTTATTCTGAATATGGGGGGGGGGGGGGGTGAGTTTCTTTGAAATATTATGGAAGAAAATATACATTCTATTATTTACCTATAATAATATTATTTATGATAATATCTTCTTCTCTACATTACATAAAATGGATTTTGAAATCTGATTTAAGGATGTAGAATTAGGCATGTGCAATCATTTATCATGTTTTCTATGATGATTTTAAGAATCAGAAATAACTGTTGTCAAAAGCATTTAGTCAATCAATAAATTAGTCTATGTCAACAACAAATTAGTCTATGTCAACAATCTGAAATTTTGTATCACCAGGCATGCATATAAGATATAGAATCACACATTGCTCCATAAGAGAGGATGTCATATATAGGTTCATCATGATATACTTTAATGGCAGGAATAGAACTGAATGTATGAAATCTTATCTGAATAGAATTCACTTCAATATAACTTAGCAATGGAAAAAAATTCACTTGTTCCAGTCCAGAAGAAATTAATAAAAGATATACACTTTGAGTGTTCGGTTCGTGTAAAAGGTTCAGATGCAAGACTAGCTTAAGTGGAAAGCCTAGCAAACAGTTTTCACATGCATACTCAGCAATTGGAATGAAATTGAAATGGCATTCATGACAGTGGGTGTCATTGATCAATCCAGTCTAGATATACCTTCATAATTGTGTAAGCTAATGAAGAAAAGTGATGAATCATGGATGTATACATGTTGAAACTCTGTTTTATTATGGTATTAGTGTGAGCACTAATGTTTCCGAATTGAATGTAATCTGACTAACAAGGAAGATATTAATGGATAATTACAAGGAACTTCTCTTTTTATGGTTTATATTCTCCTACATTTTGGGGGATCACTTTAAATTAAAAATTTGTTTATACAGACCTTTCTTAGAGTCTCCTAATATATATATGAAAATATTGGATAGTTATTATCTATATGTTTGGTAAAGTATGAATTTACTATATATCATGCCAGTGATAATGGTCGGGTAAATCCTAAATAGAAGATGCTAGCAAACAATTGCAATGAGTACTGACACACTTTTTTCTTCAATCTACAAAATACAATTATACTAATGAACATGAAATAAGGGACTTTCGCTTGATCATCAAAAGGTGTACGCTTGTGCATGACTCAATTTATTCTTGTTGTCTTTAGATCTGTTTTCTTATTCATATATCAGTTTTACATTCAAATTTGGGTAAACTCCTGATACACCAAGCTTCACAAAGAGGATGTTTTATGTCGAAGCTTCTTACACTTACAGTGCTAAACAACTTCGGGCATGTTATCTATCCTGACACCCTCGCCTGACTCAGGGTTCCATTATCTTACTTCAATCTCAGAGCAACCGTCAGATTATAGCCATTTTTTGAAAGTCGGTTAAATATTGGAAATTATAAAAGATGTCTTAAACCTTTGATAAAAAAACCAAGCTAGCTATTTGAAGTTCATTGCAATATTATATTTTATTTCATCCAAAGCTAAAATATTCTGCCTCAAATTTCATACAAGAATAATTCATTAAGCTCTTTTGCTCAAGAATATCATGGGCATCATATTCCTTTTTATGTTTTTAAGGTTGACCACTGATGTGCCCAGCTCCGCCATTAAAAGAGACTTGAGAAGTTCATTAACTGACCCTCTATCTGACGATGATGAATACTTGTTTAAGTTGCAGCACATATAGCCAAAAAATACTATCCTGTCATGCATGTTCTATGAATATTCTCTTCTAGTCTGTGACGACTGCAACATGCTGTATCATGGTGAATGTCCAGTGCATGGACCACTCTCAGAATTGGATCCCACAGCTGGCTATGACCAGGCTTCCTTGATATATACACAGCTGCCAGTACCTGCACAGCTCAGTGTCCGGCCCTCATTGATCCCAGAGGCAGGACTAGGTGTGTTTGCCAACACCTTCATCAATAAGAGTGTGCGAATGGGACCTTATAGAGATGAGATAGTGGATGAAGATGACATGGAGAGACTTCACAACACTGATAATGCAGGGGAGGTAAGGAATGGTGTGTTTCTATGCACAAAGAGAGAAATTGAATGTCATTTTTGAGAGGTGAAGATTTGTAAGACAGATAATTTTCTGAATCTGACTGAACTCATACTTCATATTAAGTGATTTCATTGAATTTGATCACCACATAAATTATTCTTCTCTCACTGGATATATCTACTGGAACAAAAGAACCACCCGACCTACATGTGCTTTTTTTGGTTGGCTGCTGGCTTCTTGTATTTACAAACTAGTTCAGTTTGCTTAATGGGTTTTAGAGGGGGTGTGTTGACTGTCAGGGGATTTGTGAAATAAATATTATGAATACAACTCTAGTGTTTAGTATCCTAGCTTACTTACCTGCTTTATGATTTCCTTTTAGTATATATAGAGCAGGGTGTAGGTGAGGCATTGCCCAATTTCTAAAGGAAATAATACAATGCACCTGTAGTACTTAGTTTCCTATTCAACTTCTTCTCTAATCAGATCAGTGTGGTTAGTAAAAAAAAATCTTCCTGTAGAAATGTCCCTTTTGAATTTGGTTAATATTTAATTAAAAATTTCAAATTGGTGGTCATTTAGGAATAGCAAAGTTTATTTGATGGAATCTTGCCCCAGCTCTAGAACTATAATTCCCCTATCAGGCCAGTGATTCCATAAGAAGCACCTGAAATTTCATGATGACTTGTCCAGAAATCTAAGAGGAGGTGTGTCAACATAGACAAACACACATACAGACCAATACACATCACATAAATTATGCTAGGCAAAAAGCGTTAAATAGGACAACACACATCAACACGCATAAACTATTAAAAAACGCATCAACTACGACAACACACTGCATCAACTATTAAGATGCATGCTCTTAAAATGTGCAAGAAAGCTAGCAAGTTCATATTGACACATTTTATAAACCAGTTCTCTGTCTATCTCAACAGGTCAACCATGAGGGAGTTGATCCGTATTTTATTGACGGACAAGACACCACAAACAATGACTGGATGAGGTTGGTTAACACTGCCAGACAGAAAGAAGAACAGAATGTTATTGTGTATCGGTACCATGGCAACATCTACTACCGCACCTTCAAGACAATTTCTCCTGCATCAGAACTTCTGGGGGGATATGGAATGCAATATGCGAAAGAACTAGGCAAAGATACAAACACTGAAGGTGAATAATTTTTTGAGGTGTATGTTGCATTAGATATAACAAATTGTTGCTGTTTTTTTTATTCACAGCATCAGCTGTCAATTTCTGTTGCCTTGGCTGTGGAGAGTCCTTTATAGCACATACTTCATTTAATATCCATTTGAGAAGCAGCTCAATGTGTGCTGAGGCAAACCCACAGCCATTCACTTGCCATGAGTGCAACCAACAGTTCACTAAATTAGAGTATTTACAGCAACATGTGAGGACACATGTAAATGGCACTCAAAGCAAACATTTTTCACATTGTGGAAAGAGTTATATGGGAAATACTCTCCCTCAGAGGCACCTTACGACACATACAGGACACAAGACCTACAAGTGTGAGCTTTGTGGGAAGGGTTTCACTCGGAATAACGGGCTACAGGAGCACCTCAGGATACATACAGGGGAAAAGCCATACAAGTGTGAGCACTGTGGAAGGGGTTTCACTCGAATTAATACTCTGCAGGGGCACGTCCGGACACATACAGGAGATAAGCCATACAAGTGTGAGCACTGTGGGAAGAGTTTCAGAGTGAATGGTAGTCTACATGTGCACCTCAGGACACATACAGGAGATAAGCCATACAAGTGTGAGCAGTGTGGGAGGAGTTTCTGTGACAGCAATAATCTTCTGAGGCACCTCAACACACATACAGGTGTGAAGCCATTCAAATGTGAGCACTGTGGGAAGAGTTTCAGTCTGAAAAATGCTCTAACGGTGCACCTCAGGACACATACAGGAGATAAGCCATATAAGTGTGAGATCTGTGAGAAGAGTTTCAGTTATAGTAATGTCCTACAGAGGCACCTCAAGGCACATACAGGTGTGAAGCCATTCAAGTGTGAGCACTGTGGGAAGAGTTTCACTTTGAAAAATTATCTAAAGGTGCACCTCAGGATGCATACAGGTGATAAGCCGTACAAGTGTGAGATCTGTGACAAGACTTTCAGTTATAGTAATGTCCTACAGAGGCACCTCAAGACTCATACAGTGACAAGCCATGCAAGTGTGAGCACTGTTGGAAGAGTTCATTCCGAGCTGTGATCTAAACAAGCATCTCAGGATACATACATAAAGAAATTAACTTTAATGTGACTTGATCTGAATTTGAAAAATAGGCATGATATTTACAGTTGTGTTTAATCTGATCCTTTTGAAAACATTGATGATTACACCATGAACATGTATTAACTTATTAGTTCGATACTTTCAAATTAAAGAAACTTACTTTCTTAAAAACACTAAGGTTCATTTCTCGAACTTTATCTTAAACTAAATCAAATATTTTCAAATCAGCACTATTATATTGAACTAGAGCGCAATCGAGGTCAAAGGCTGGCTGTTTGCTATGCTTCTCCAAATATTTTCTCTAGTGAGTAAACCTTTCTTCCCAATTGTAATCATTTCAAAATAATATTTGCTGACTTTGATATTATTGGAATTGCTTGCTCCTTTCTTCAACAATTTCTCTATTTTGGTCAACTTGCTATCAAGGTTAAGAAAAGCAGTCTAAATGCTGTGGTCACAAAATATTTTTCAGCGGGACATGTCTGACATGATGACTTAATTTACAAGAGAACATGTCTTATGGGAAGATATATCTTACAGGATATCCATGTCTTACAGGAGGAATGTGTTTTTGGAGGATATGTCTACAGCAGAACTTGCCTTACTTGAAGGTAGAATTTCAATCAGGCTGACATGTCTAACAGGACATCTTATGGGATGACATGTCCTTAGTGTGGCAATGTTCTACTGGAGCACATGTTAAAGGTGGACAATGGTCAGGGAAGAAATGTTATATTGCAAGACATATTTGAAGGTAGAATGTGTCTTAAGGGAAAGACATCAGACTAATGCTTTTTAGGATTAAATGTATCAAGGGTGTGTACATATTTACCTGGTGTACATGTCTTATTGGAAAGCAAATAATAAGGTAAGACATGCCTTGCAATAGTGTATATTTTGTGTACGGGCATGTCTTACAGAGGGACATGTCTTGCAGAAAGACATGAGGACATGTCTTTCAGGAAGACATGTCTTATGAGAAGAGATGTCTTATAAGCACATCCTACATTAGAAGGACAAACTATGTGAGAGAACACGTTTTATAGGAGAACATTTTATATAGGTGGAAATATTTTTGAGGAATATATTTCCTATGTGAGGATATCTCATAACATGACATGTCTTACTGGAGGACATGTCTTATAGGTGGATATATAATGTTGTAATACTAACATTCACCACTATTAATGTACATTTTAATTAAATTCCTGTACAAACAAAACAGTGTTAGAAGAAAGCCAAAAAAAAAAGTGCCAAGTGATGTTATTGCTAAAGGAACCACAGACATAGTATTAATAAGAAAATATTCCAGCCAAAATTACAAACCAATCTTGGTGGTGTGTGTCCACAGCTGGACCTCCCATCATCATTGACCAGCACATTTAAACCAAAAAAATATTTAAGCTAATGCTTTCGAACCCTAGTAAAGGAGATATATTTGTCAAGCACGAATGAGAAAGATTCAGATTTCAATTAAAAAAAAACAAAATAACAAAGCAGACCACTAAAATAAACCTACACACCCAAAAAGAACATACAAACATTAAATCTTTTGAAATCATGTCTCAGGGCAAAAAAATGTGGCTGGGAAACAAAATACACCAGTTGCCTAAACTAATAGCAGCTTAAACTTATAGCCCAGACCTGCAAGACTTACCCACCTATTAAACATGCCATCCCACAACAGATATTCTTTTCAAACAAAACCTATCAGCAATTTTCAATAGGAGAATAAAATTTGTCAAACTCAGAAATAGTAGGCCATGAAGTCCTATTGCTGCAAGGTGCACAGACACTGAATCTCATATTGAATAAATGACTGCAGACTATTTAGATCGTGGCATAAAAATAATAACACAAAAAAATAGATGCTTGGGGAGACCAGCTGGATATACAGAATTTAGATCTTTGATTACCTCACTCCCCTTCCTCCCCCCCTTTCCCCCCACTATAAGCAACACATTACTATTTATGTACAAAAAAATAAGTTTCTCTACCAAAATATTATAAAAGTTATAAAAAAACTAACAATAAAGCCAGATGCTTTGAGAGAGTAGCTGAAGGTACTGAATTCTGTGTTTCTACTTCTCCCCCACCCCCCCCCCTCCACTCCACCCACCCCATCCCCACTCACTACTACTCCATGAACAACAAATGTTAAACTAAAATAATAACTATCCAAGAATTTAAAAGAATTGTAGTGGTAGTAGAGAGGAAAACAGGTGTGCCAAAATGCTATTGCAAAAGAACAACAGAGTATTAGTATAAAAATTATTCCAGCAAACATTACCAACCTATCTAAGTAGTGTGTGATAAACAATGAACCTCCTATCATCACTGTCTGGCTCATTCCAACTACTATTTCAAAGCTTATATATTCCAACCATAGTTGAGTGTGGGAAGAGAATTAACTTATTAAAAAGAAAAGGTCAACAAAGCAAACCACAAAAATATATTTATGTACCCAGAAAAAAATTCTAAAAAGTGAATCCTTTGAATGCATGTGTCAGAGCAAAAAAAAAAAAATATATATATATATATTTATGGAGAAAAACACACACACCAGTTTCCTGAACTTACAGTAACTTAATCAGGATCAGAATTCCTTGCACCCACTTACACCCTCTGACCACCCACTCCCCTCCCCCAACCTCCATTCACCACAATTCCTGCACAACATAATGAAGTTCCTGTACTACCAAAACTTTTTCAAGGATTTAAAAAAAAAAAAAAAAAAAATTGTTGGAAGAAAGCATAAATAATGTTCCAAAATAGCTTATTACTGAATAAGCCACAGATATAGTATTACAATGAAAATTATTCCAGCAAAGATTATAAACCAATCTCAATGGTGTGTGGTAATAGATGAATCTCCCATCATCATGGCTTGACTCATTTTGAATACAAATTTAAAGCTGCACCAGAGTTGAGGGTTTATGTTGGTCAAACACACTTGAAGATAAAAAACCTATCAGCAATTTAAAGGAAAGATTGATGAACTCTGAAGTAGTGTTCCATGAAATCCTATTACTGCAAGGGATTACTGGTTCTAGACAGCTGCTGAAGGTACAGAATTCTGTGCTCCCACTAATAACCATCCCACTCCCCCTAACCCCCACTCACCACTATTCCTGTAAAAAAAATTATTTCCTGCACAACCAAAGTAATGACTATCAAGAATTTCACAGGAGGATCAGTATAGAAAGAAAGAAAATTGGTAGGCCAAAAAATCTTATTGCTAAAAGAATCACAGACATAGTACTAAAATGAAAATAATTCCATAGAAGATTACAAACCAATCTTACTGGTATATGGTAACAACTAAACCTCCCATCATCATTCTCTGGCACATTCAAACTACAAATTTTAAAGCTGGTGCATTCACACCATCATTGAGGGGATATGTTTGTCAAGCATACATGAAGCCAATTGGCTTAACAAAAAAAAGGTCAACCAAGAAGACCACAAAAATTAACCTACATACCCAAGGAGAACTATTCAAACAATAAATTCTTGGAAAGCATGTCTCAGACCAAAGCATTACTGTAAATTAAAAAAATAACAAACAAACTAGATGCCTAAACTAACAGCAGATTTAATGGTTGCTTCAGCACAGATCTGCAATACATGTTCCCCAACTACATATGTCTTCCCATAACACATATGCCCCTGTACAACAAATCATCCTGAAAGATATGCCCTCCTGTAAAACATATACTCCAGTAACACATCTCAAACAGCAAGATATGCCCTCCTATAATACATATCCTCAAGCAAAACATGACCTCAAGTAAGACATGTCTTTCAGTAAAACACAACGGATGTAAGATATGCCACCCTGAAGACATGCATTCCACCAATACATGATATCACATAAGAGATTTCCTACAACAAAGCATGACCTACCTCAAGACAAATGCTATTATAATAGGACATGTTCTTTTCTTAAGATAATTTGTGACCACTGCAAGCAAGTAATGTAGCCAACGCTGAAATTTCGTGCTAGTCTTATACTAATAGAGCTAGTGGTGTTTGTGAATATATGTATGATAACCAACCAAATGGCTACAAGGATTTTGTTGAAAATTGGCAGATATTATATTCAGGTAAACTAAAGTAATGTGGGCTATGTCCGATTTCTCCACACCTCATTGGTCAAGTGTAGTAACTAAAGGAAGCCCAAAAAAAGGCTCTCCCACATTCTCCATTTTATTTCCATTAAAGGGAATGCCTAGGTTTTCCCACGTACCACATCAAAGAGCCATTAATGAGTTTAAACAAGTCCTGCCAAGTTAACAAGAAAAAGAAACCTATCAGCAATTTAAAGAAAAAATTGGTGAACTCTGACACATTTTCTATGAAATCTTATTGCTGCAAGGGCAAGGAACCACTGCTACTCAGGAGCTGCTGAAAGCTTCTGTGCTCCCACTAACCACCATCACCCTACCCCAAACCACAACTCACCACTATTCCTGTGAAACAAAATTAATTTCCTGCACAATTAGTGTTATGGCTATCAAAAATTTCACAGGAGTGCCAGTGTAGAAACGAAACAAAGCAAAATTAGTGCTACAAAAAAGCTTATTGCTTAAAGAGCCACAGACATAGTATTGAAATAAAAATTATTCCATTGAAGATTACAAACCAATCTCATTGGTATATGGTAACAGCTAAACCTTCAACCATTGTTGTCTGGCACATTGTAAGTACAAATCTTAAAGCTGGAGCACACACACCATACCTGAGAGGATGTTTGACAAGCATACATGAAGCTAATTGGCTTATTAAAATTACAACCAAGAAGACCACATAAATTAACCTATGTACCCAAAAATTACTATTCAAGCAATACATTCTAGGAAAGCATGCCTCAGAGCAAATGTAGTTACCTGTAGAAGAAAAAAAACAGATGCCTAAACTCACAGCAGCTTAAATGGTTACTTTTGCACAGAACTGCAAGACATGTCCTCCTACTTCACATGTCTCCCATAACATATACTTTCATAAAAGACATGACCAGCACTAAGACATGTCTTCCAGAAATACATGCCCTCCTGCATATCATCCTGTAAGATATACTCTCCTGTAAAACATGCACCCAAAGACATCTCCAACAGCAAAATATGCCCTCCTACAATACATACCTGTACGATCCACTTCCCCCTTGACTCTGCCTCAGAATGATGAAGTTAATAGTCAAATGAATAAGGAAGTTAATGGTGAAGCTAATGGGGAGAATGTGGTTAGTGGTTTGACAACAGGAAGTCAGACCTTAAATAAGAACTCACCTGACAAACAATCAGCTGTTCGGGACTTGTTAATTAATAAACATACTTACAGTCCAGTGAATAAAAACTCACCTGACAGCAATCAGCTGTTCAGGCGGCACCGGAGCAGCAGCCGGTTGACCACCCAGGCCCAGAAAATATTAAAAGAAAGAGATAACTGCTCACAATTAGTTTTCTCAGTTTTATTGTATTGTAATGGTTGGCACATTTCCATTGTGTTCCAGTACTGCAGAGTGTTACCGATACCAGCAGTTCACTGGGTGGATTCCTATGATACCTTAAATCCTATTTGATAACTCGTAGTATAACTTTGCTCAGTAGAGCAAGCAATGGTGTGGGATCCTATGCTGAATAATAAGAGCCTTAGTCGACCTAAGGGGGCAGATACTCTAGTGACAGAATAACAGTGAGCTGTAGCTAGACTAGCTCCAACAAGGTCAATCCTGGCTTGAGACTCGGAGTTTAGGTTTGAGGACCTTCATGGAAAAGGAAGAAGGAAGGGCAGAACGAAAGACAGAAGAGCAGATGAGCAGAGGAGTAAAAGGTCAACAGAGAACAACAACTCTGGATGGAGAACATCCAAGGACTCATACCAGGCAGAATGGCCCCACCTCCAGCTGTAACAGCCACAAGGTTGATGGTACAAAAATTCAACGAGAACTCAGAGGACATAACAGCTTACCTGGACACCATTGAGGCTGTAGCCACTGCCAGTGCATGGCTCCCAGCTCAGTGGACGCTCTACTTATGAGGTTCACTGTTAGAAGCTGGTTTGATGGCCATCTTCTCCCTTCCTGTAAACAAACAGGACAATTATAGGACAGTGAAGATGACTCTCCTGGCTACATATCAGATATCTGCTGAGTCATAATGACGGAGTGTATTTGAGGACCATTTCAACTTGTCCAGCCCTGACAAGTGGCCAAGAGATTCCCTCATAAATTTTTACTGTTGGCTGGACACAAGTTGCATGCCATATCAAGAGATCATGTTCATGGAGCTTGCTATTGAGAACTTGAATTGCCAATCAACTAACTGAAGCCATCAAAAGGCTTCTTGGCAATTCTAGAGTTTAGAAAGAGAAAGAATGATATGGATATTCCAAAGAAGCACCCAGAAAGGAAGAAAAGTGAAATATAAGAAAGAGACACTCAAATGGGAAAGAGAACTGCCCAAGTAAAAAAGAGAACAACCTCTACAGCTTTCGACAGTGCTATGTTTCCATTGCAGGAAAAAGGGACATATGCAGAGAGACTGCTGAGTAAAACTAGAGGAGGCCAAGTGTGGTCTCCAGTACCACCTGGAAAGATAACCACCTGAATGGATCAAAACAGTCAAGGTTAATGGAGTAGCAATCAAGGCTCTCCTGGACACAGACTGCATGAAAACTCTAGTACACCCTAGGTGCGTCATTGCAGATGATTAACTGGGATGGAGTATTTCATACAACATGGCATCCAAGAGACAGGTCAGCTTCCCAGAAGTTAATGTAGAGTTGGATGTGGATGGAGAAGTAGTGGTCCTACCAGTTGGAGTGTCAGAGCATGTCGGCCAAGATATGCTGCTGGGGAGAGACATTCCCCACTTCTGTCAGCTGATCTGAAAGGAACTCGAGAAGGAGCCGAAGAAAGAAGAAACAACCCCACCTGATTCCATTGTACCAAGTATGGCATGGTGGTGACCCATGCATAGCTGCTACAACAGACCGCCCTCGAGGAGGAGGAATGCTTGCAGCAAGAGCAAGAGAGGGTCATCGTGTCTGAACCATATCCAGTCGACCGTGGAACACAGGCAAAGGGATGGAGTTCGTAGCCAAGGAGGACCCAGCTGAGGCATCTGGAGAAGACCAGATGGAGGAAAGGGGCTAGATGTGGAAGACCAACCTTACGAGTTCTCAGTTGAGGCACCTGGACAAAGCCAGACGGGGGAGCGTGAGACAGAGAGGGCTGGAGCTTTGGAGGATCCATTATGAGTGCTAGCGGAAGTCTTAACCAGGGAGAAATTGAGCAAGGCCCAAAGATATGATAAAAAATTGGGTAAAATAAGAGAGAAGGCAGGAAAGGAGAGAAAGCCTTACTTTTGGAAAGAAGGAATTTTGATGTGAGAAGCATATCAAGCCCTGGGAAAGAGTTTAATAATAGTACCCTCTGTAGCGAGAGAAAGGGTATTGAGAATGGCACACCACCCACCTATATCAGGACATTTTGGGAAAGAGAGAACCTTACATATGATCCAAGCAAGAGTGGATTGGCCAGGAATAGTAAGGGACGTGAATGAGATGCATGCCTCATGCCCAGTATGTCAGAAGGCAAGACCAGCCATTACAGCAAGGGCACCCCTATAATCATTACCTGTGATAAGAGAGCCTTTCACCTGAATAATAATGGATGTAGTGGGACCCCTAAAGAGAACGAAAAGGGGTAATAAATACATCTTAACGGTGATGGACTCGGCCACTAAGTGACAAGAGGCTTTTTCCCTGAGGAATATTGTGTCTGAAACTATAGTGGACCGCCTGGTGGAGTCGACAGCCCGTCTAGGAATACCTAATGAGTTACTATCTGATAACGGGACTAATTTCACCTCGAAATTAATGAAACAATACTGCAAGACAGTAGGGATCAAACAAATTAAGACCTCCCCATATCATCCCCAGACGGATGGTATGGTGGAACATTTTAACTCCACCCTAAAGAGGTTGTTATGGAAACTGGTTCAAAACCTGTGTTGTGGGCATACACACACATGGTACACAGAACAACAGGATTCACACCCCAGGAACTAGTTTTTGGTAAAAGATGAGAATGCCCCTGGATTGCATGGTCTGTTATTGGCAGGGGAAGGAGGAAACAGACCCAAGCAATATGACCAATTATGTAGACACCTTAAGAGCAAACATGGAGGTGGTTAAATATATGACATACCAGAGAGAGAGAGAGGAGAAGGGTAAACAAAATAAGTACCATGATGATAGGGCAAAGATTCTTACCTTCAGTGTGGGGGACTTTGTCCTGGTGTTTTGGCCGACCAAGTGGGACAAATTGTCCAATCAATGGCAAAATCCTTTCCCTATTGCCAAGGTAATAACCCAGTGACTTACCAGATAGACCTGGGGGTGAGGGTAAAAAGATACCAAACCTTCCATGTAAATTGCATGAGGAAATGGAATTCCCCTTCTGCAGCTGTGTTTCTGGCAGAGACAGACGAGTGGGAGGACCTAGAGGAAGAGGAAGAAAGAGTAAACATTAACACCATCATGTCAAAACCCCATCTGGTTTAGCTCGAAAGATTTAAAATAAAGTACATGGATGTGCTACATGATGTACCAGGGAAGACTAGCCTGGTGTTTCAAAACATTCCCACCGGGGGTGCCTCCCCCAGTGAGATTGCCCTCTTACCGTCTGGCTCACAAATCACAGGAAGTCCTGAGGGAGGAAATAAAAATGTTGTTAAGCCAGGGAATAATCAAACCCTCAACAAGCCCATGGGCCACACCTATAGAGAAAAAGGATGGCTCCAAAAGAATGTGTGTAGATTACAGAAAGTTAAATGCAGTAACCGTTAATGATCCTTACCCCTTACCCAATATAGAGCAGTTAGTTGATAACCTAGGAGCTTCTAACTACATCACTACACTAGACCTCACAAAAGAATATCACCAGGTGCCCATCAACCACAAGCACAGAGGGGAAACAGCATTCGTCATACCATATGGGAAGTATGAGTATCTGACTATGCCATTAGGATTAGTCACGGGCCCCCTCCATATTCCAGAAGTTAGTGGATAAGATTCTGCATGGTTAGACGACATCCTTATCCATAACCTCACATGGGAGGACCACTTGAAACATTTGATAGTCGTTTTTGATAAATTGAGGGCGGCAGGCCTAACGGTTAAGCGTGTGTTTACCTGGGATATATTGTGGGCAGCAGGAAGGTCCAGCCCATGGAGGGGAAGGTAGCAGCTATAAGAGCTTTCAAAAGATCTCAGACAAAGAAAGAAGTGAGATCGTTTCTAGGCACGTGTGGGTATTATAGGGAATTTATCAACAACTTCTCCACCATAGCACCCCCTTATCAAACCTGACCAGAAAGAATGTATCAAATAAATTATTCTGTGGAGAGGAATGCTAGCAAGCCTTTGACCAATTGAAGGGAGCTTTAGGACCCATCTGGAAGGAACATCTTATTCTCTTCCTGAACAATAACACTTTCGAGTTCAAATGATGATGCATCTGCAGAAATCTTGTGGCGAGCTGTGGAGTTGTAGTGAACCAATTTTGTTGGACAAATCAACTCTTCTTTGATAGCCAACAGTTACTTTTCTTGGTCAGGCCCCCACACACGTGCATTCTTCTTTTTCAGGAGTTTGCTCAGAGGTAGGCTCATCTCTGACAGTATGCAGGAAAACTTGCCCAGTTGATTAGCCATTCCTAGGAATCGACTTAAATCTGTGAGTCTGTGGAGGTTCCATATTGCCAATAGCCCTTGTCTTCTCTGAATCTGGATTAATGCCATTCTTGTCTACTATGTGACCAAGAAACTTTAGAGTATCTTGACTAAACTCACATTTGTCAACATTCAGAGTAACTCCAGTGGATTCCAGTTTCTCCATGACCTGTTTTAGGTGAAAATCATGCTCATCTTGAGTTTCCCCAAACAGAACATCATCCACCAGACATAGAACACCTGACAGCCCCTCTAGGACTTGGTTTATCCTCTGTTGAAACAACTCTGGAGCACTTTATATGCCAAAAGGAAGTTTATTAAAACAGTATTGACCAAATAGTGTAACAAAAGTCATAAGAAGTCGAGACTTTTTGGCTAGGGGGATTTGCCAAAATCCATTATTTGATCCAACTTGGTGAATATAGATGCTCCTGACAACTGTGCTAGTATGTTCTCCATTGTTGGAATAGGGTGAACCTCAGAAAGTACACTTTCATTCAGAGGTTTGAGGTCAACACAGATTTTAAAAGATCCTGAGCGTTTAAGCACATCAACCATCCCTGTACACCATGGAGTGTGGTCATGTACTGGACTGACAACTCCCAGGGACTGCATATGATCCAACTCAGTTTTAACTTTGGGCCTCAGAGGTATAGGTATGTTACGAGGAGTAAATAATGAGTACTTCTTTCAGCTTAATCACGTAGTCATTCCCCAGCATCCCTTGCCCTTTAAAGACATTAGGAAACTTCTGTTTTATAGCATGACCCTTTTCATCACTCTGAGTAGCACAAACACTATGAATGAATTTTAGTGATGATATTGCTGGAAACCCCAACAAATCACTCTTCAGACCCTTTATCACAAAAACACTTCCTGTTGATGTGTTCTGCCCATGGATAAGTTTAGCATTTAACAGTTTTTCTTGGTGGGATAAATAACATTAAGTGCCTTGTAGATGGGGCAGTACACAAGGTCGTGCAAGCATTTCTAATTTATTTGAAGCAGTCAGGAGCAAAGATTGATCCATTCTTCAAGGGTTACTTCAGTAAAAGTTAAGATAGTAAATTTCAATGCCATGCATAGTCTCTAATTTTGAGCCATTGACCATCTCTCAGATTTATGTCCATCTCTTTTCTGATTCAGTATAGCAGCTGATTTTACATGCAGGTAAGTACCACAATATAGGAACTCTAGCTCTGCAACTTGCAATCCCCTCATCAAATGCAAACAATGAGAGACTGTTTTATTTGGGAGATTTTAACAGAGTTCTGATCTTCTCCACATACAGAAACTTTGTCTGCTCTGATTAGGTGCCACTTCAAAAGGACTACTAAATGTTATGAGATTATTCAAGTCAATGAATGCCTAATCAGCAAGGCCAAAACTTGCACTCATAAATTTTTTTTTACCAATGCTACAGTTCAGTTTATCAAATATACACATAATCCAGACTAAAGGATAGTGATCTGTAGAAAGGACACCTTAAATTACTTAAAGTGAGTAAAAATTACTGATACTTCAATAAATCGCTACTAAAGCTCAAACTTCCTGCTTGGAGGCTCTATTACCAATTACAACCCAATCTTCTGAATAGACACAACCTACACAGTGGATGGTTTTTATCCCTCCTCCCCCAATCCAAAATAATTGGGCAACCAGTCCACATCTCTTCCTGCAGGCATGTCAGGTAAAATATTCCAAAATTAAGAAATATATTCATAGTACTTAGCAGAGACAGTCAAATTTATGGACATAAGTACCTAGAAGCATGCAAAATTGACTTGAATCTGGTAGGAAAATGGGTTGGGTCACACTAGGCAACACTTTTTCCTGTGGTCATGTCATTATATCCAGAGCAATGATAGATAATAGATGGCAAATACATAATTCTTTGAATAAGAATATCAATATTTGAAACATTCCTGTGAGACAGACCTTTAGTGAAACCTGTATTCATATAGAAGGTGTCCCCCTGTAAAACTAATCATCCAGTAAAATATGCCCTCCTGCAAAACATGTACTCCAGTTAAACTATTGTACTGTAAGCCATGTCCTCCTATGATGCATACCCTCAAGTAAACATTCATCCAGTAAGAAATGTTTTCCAATAAAATAAAACATATTCCAACATATGCCATAAAAAAAAAACATGCATTCCACCAACACATGAGACTAACAAATATTTCTCTCTACGAAGCATGACCTCCCTTAACACATATACTCTTATAAGATATAACATCCTGAAAGACATGTACTCCGATGAGACATGTCAATCCTTATGACAATTTTGTGACCACAGCCCACTGATGGGGGGCCTAGTGAGCAATGCAGCTGAAGGCTGCATTTGCATGCTAGTAATATAACAATATTTATAATAATAATCACTATATAATCAGATATCTAGCTAGTGACTGTAATAGTTAGGATATTTTCACAAGAAGCTATTAAAGCATTAAAGGGTAACTGAACTGGAAAAAAAAATTTTTTTTTTCATATTCTTATTTTGCTGTCCTTGATGCATAACCTGGTATAAAAAAAGTTTGGAAAATTTTAGTACAATATTTATGAAGAAAACTTAGCCTAATTTTACTTCCTGTGGGGGTGTAACTAGTCATTACATCACATGGGGAACAGCTGCAGCCAGAACTGAATGGCGGTGATTAAGATCCTATTGATATTGCTCCTCTGTTTCATCTATTTCTGATTCAGGTACAGAAAATGATAATCATGCAAGCACACACACATGCACGCACGCATGCACACATGCATGCACACATACACACATGCATGCACACATGCACACACACCATGAATGCAGCACACACACACCACACATGCACACATGCAAACACACCACACATGCATGCACACATGCACACACACCATGCATGAGTGCACACATGCACGCACACACACATGCACGCACACACATGCACGCGTGCACACACACCACACACACCACACACACGCATGCATGCACGCACGCACACACACGCACGCATGCACGCATGCATGCATGCACACACACACACACACACACACACACACACTCTCTCTCTCAAATATATATACTACAAACATATATATGAAACACGACCATGTATTGCCAGGGGTGGTTAGGATAGAGTCAAGCCAACTCCATCAGGTATTTGTAAAAGCAAAAAAAGGGAAAATAAGATGGGGGAAAGGGAAGCAGATAGATAGACAGACAGACAGACTATTAGACAGACAGATTAGATAAACAGACTGACAGAAAAACCAATTAAATCACAAATCCTTCCCTTCCCCCCCCCCCCCCCCTCTTTTTTAATATACTATTTCATAGCAACAGTTTACTCACTTAATCCACAAATTTCATTATTGTACACTAGCATTGTTATTTTCGCTGAGATAATCTATGGAACATTTCTTCTATATATATTCAAGTTATGTTTTTAATTATGATCAGGTCAAACAAATAAAGATATCATAAATTGAATTAAAACACTTTATTATCAAGTACTTAATTCTTCTCCCTTAAGTCACCTGGAGGCCTTGATTAGTCTTTGACATATCATACTAAAATTTTGCTAAATGTTCTCCACTTTAAAAAAATTTTTCCCCTAGTCTTCGCCTAATTTTTTTTCCTTTTCAATATACCTACTTTTTCTAATTTTTCTTGCTGACAAACACCAATGTTACATCATTAAAAAAATATATTGGCATTTTAAAGTGTGCCACAAATTTACTAAGTGAGACTTTATAAGGTGTGGATGAGCTGCTCCTGATGTAGTCAGTAACTCTGGATCTAACATCATTTAAGAAGTCATTTACTAATTTTTCAGGGTCTACCTTTTACCTGAAAGTCTAATAAAACAGGCAAATCTGAAGTTATGTTTGGAATCAATGTGTCATGTGCATGCCCACAAACCAAGGAATCCATGAAATGATGAGTTCTGATTATTCACTATTTGGCATGCCATCATCATTTTGCATGCCATCATCAAATAATATGCTAACCATCGGAATTCTCACACCCACCCACCCACACCCCACCAAAAAAAAAGAAGCCTTTTAAAAAAAAAAAATTAAAAAAAAGAAGAAAAAAAAGATGAAATAAGCCGAAGGAAACAAAACAACAAAAAAAAAACTATAACAAGCATATTTTCCTGAGAGTCTATCTATTTAACTGAAACTCTACCTGTTTTCTAAGCCTTATTCTCATTTTTCAGAAGCACAAACTTCCATCACATCCCCCCCCCCCCCCAAATAACCGATAAATAAAAACATTAAGTCTGCATAATCAGAAAGGCCTAACCTCGATTGACTATACTAACATAATTTTGTGGAATAATAGGTATTTGACAAATGAGAATTTTGCTAGATTAATTGGCAAGCAGTCAAGCTTAATAGAATATTAAGGGGAAAATATATCTAGCTTGCTGAAAATTTGTAAAAGATCTTGCTCCTCGATCTGTTAGCTGGTCCTCCATGACACTGAGTAACTGTCCTGCCAAATTAGGTATACAGAATGTGTATACTGATCACAATACATTCAAAGCTGAGATATCCTTCTGATACAAATAAATTGCAGAAACTTATCAAAAATTTGTATTGCTTTTGTATAAAAAGTTTATTAATTCTTATATCATTATTACTTCACAAAAATAATTTTTGGTAATTGTTTACATAAAATTAGATATCAAATTTTTGATTTCAATCTCATATCTAATCCTTAAAAAAATTCAAGGAAAATGAAGGGAGGGTTAAAAAAAGGTGTCATGCTAGTTTGATAAGCATATATTGCCAGAGACATCTAATTAATTTGCACATATATACTGGTAGTGACCAACTCTATATTTACACAGACTTGAAATTAGCTAGAGTGTATATAAATATATGTAATAATATATTTTGTTATGTAGTAAGAAGAATAATCTTAGCTATGCACAATCAATGGTGGGTTAGTACATATCAGATCTGTAATTATCCATCATTCATCAATTAGAGAAAACAGGTCATTCTTTTATCATGTTCATCTGTTGTCATCCTGGAGGAAAAAAAATTACAAATACATCAATATACAGATGATCCTATAGATCTTCTTTTGACAGATATGCCCTATATAATTAATATTAGTAAGTGAAAACTCACTCGCTAAGTTGAATGTAGTGAGAGGTCAGATTATGGATGAAGTGGGACAAAAATATGTTTTAAATATATTTTGATTACTATTACATATCATATTCTAATAAAAAGAGATATAAGAGCATTGTAACTATCTTCACCTTCTAGCTATATAGAATGTTACACAGTATAGAGTGAAGTAAAGGATGAGTTTATTGCAGTTGTTTAAATTATTATGACTCACATTCTATTATATCTCAATCAGCAGGTGGGACAGAGATTTAATATACTCATACTTGAAACAGTAAAGTATTCCAAGAGATGGCAATACATTATCATGGTACAGTAAACTACTCACCTTCTTCTATGTCTATATTATGAACATGTCAGAGAGAGAGAGAGAGAGAGAGAGAGAGAGAGAGAGAGAGAGAGAGAGAGAGAGAGAGAGAGAGAGAGAGAGAGAGAGAGAGAGAGAGAATTTTTAAAACACTATTTATATCATATTCTAGTAATGCTGAAGCACTATAAATAACTCAGTAATGATATCAAACCAGGTTAAGAAAAGAGAGAGAAGAGAGAAATGGTTAAATTATGTTGATCAAGCCATGCCTTCCAACAAAAGATAAATGTTCGGCATTGTACACAAACTCACCTTCTAATAATAAAATAACATCAAGTTGGTCATATGAACAAATGAAAAATTACATGCTGTTAATCAAATCATGCCATCATAGTGATAGCAACTCACCAGCTGTGATCATGGATTGGTTTGTGGTGAGTTGAACAAAACAGAAAAAAGATTGAATAAAATGCATTAATTGATTAATGATAATACATTATTAACAATGACTCACTTTCTGTGATGGTATAAAAGGAACACATTACACACAAAAATATTTAAAACATTTTAATGCAAGTTGATTAAGTCTATCAATGATTCCATGAAGTATATATTTAAAATAAAATAAAAAAATAAAAAAATTAAAAAAAACGCACTATCTGTGATGATATGCAGGTCAGTCAGCATACAGGCTCTTGCCATCAAGAGCAAGGATGCTTTTTTTCCCCCTTCAGGCAAGCCAGTGATGGAGCATCCAATACTGAGTTGGCTATTACAAGAAGAAGATGTGATGTTGTTACCACCTAAAACAGACTTAGCTGATTTATCTAGTTCTAATAGGACAGCCACACCCCTTCCTTCTTAAACCCAAATATTCATCTAATGGGAATAGAAGTGGAAGGTTAAATAAAATATGATGAACTGAAATAATAATTATAACTAAAATGTTGAAGTGAAGCTAGTAATTGTTTAAGCTCCTCATAGTTACTAATTTCATATTTTATAGCAAGTTGTATTGTATCAGATGTTTATATGATCTATCTTCATTAAATTTTATTAGAAAAATAGTCACAGAGTGTAATGGGTTCTAATTGACTACTCTCTTCTCTTTCAATTCTCCTGAACATTGCTCAGGATCAGAATTGAAGGTGAAAGTGCCAGCAAAATTTGTGGCTACAAGATGAGGTATCATGGTTGAAACTATCAGCTATTTGCAGCAACTCATTCGAACTACTTAGTACCAAATAACTCAATTCAAAAACAAGGAGAAAAAATTGAATATTATGACAGTGGAAAAAAAATGGAATAATTAGGAAGGTTGAATGCAACAATATTAAATAAGTATTTTTAAAAAATGTATTAATTAGTTTGTGCATGCCATTATTGAAATTTCATTGATATGGTTATATTTCTTATGATTCTTCAGAAAATATTAACACCTGCATTGGATGACTAACCCCCCCCCCCCCCCCCAAATGCTTAGGCTATCCCATTCCATTACTCAACATTCTCACCCTCTGGCATAAAGGGCAACAAGCTGAAGCCAGGTTCAAAGGTCATATAGCTCTAGCACTATTTTGCAGACCTAAGTTTAAGAGTTGTGTTGTACTTGACAGTCCTTTAACTGAGCTCCTTTTTTTTTAGCTCAGATATTTGCATTCATGAGCTATATTTTAATGGCTGTCCTTTGCAGAGGTCTATTTGGCAGGACAAGTTCCACCACCAGGACACTGACTGGGACCAGAGGCTGTTCACTGGGACAATCCAGGGAAATCTGGACGGTTGGTAAGCATGCATAGGAGCATAGCCAGGAAATCAGGGAAGGTGGATAGTGATAGTTATCAACTCAATCATCTGATAAACAAGAATGGTGATGAAGTGTTAGTATAAACAGCTTTATAATCAGCTTTTCTATATACTATCTTTGGCAATATAACTGATAAAACGTCTTTCATAATGGTAAGAAATTATCAGAAATTATCAATGACAACTTTCAGTATAGACAATGAATGATTTACTTTATGATTAAAAACTTCTTTTTTTTTAAATTTAGTCTTGTTTCTCCTGGGTATGACTGCTGGCCAGATGTGAGAAGGGCTAAATATTGAGCTCAAAATGGCTACTTTTTGTCACAAAGTATTTATCAGCTTTTGAGAAGAAAAAAAATCACTACAAATAAACCAACACAGATTATATTTAGCATTCAAACCACATGTCACCAATTTATATGAGAACATTTACAGCTTTTTCTTCTGATCACAGCTTCACAGCCTTATGCATCAGTTATCTGCACTCAGAAATTGGAAGACAGAACATTTTCAGCACACCCAGGTTGGACAGTTGGAATGGGAAGTTCCCCATTGGATCCTTGCATGAATTCACATCCTGCCAGAAATTCTCTGTGCTGATGTCCTAGGCCAGCTGCTTGACTGTGGGGAAGTTAAACTTCAGTTCTCCCTGGGATGTAATATCTTATGGAAGGGGTTGTGGGCACTAATATTCTCTCTCCAGTGTAGCTTGCATGAACAGTGGCAATTGGAATGGAGCTATCTTGGGAAGGATCTTAATTCTTTCTGGGCCTTATGAATATGTCCCACAGGACATATTTATAAGAAGAGTAAAGTATGAGAGGAAAGAAAGAAGGAAAGATAAAGGGGGGGGGAAATGAAAAGGAAAAAAAAAAAGAATCTAGTCCACGTTTGAATCACATTTGAATCACATTTGAACCACTGATTTCAGCTTCAGAGACCTGGCTTTAAACACTGAGCCACAGCTTAAGGCTATTTTAGATTAAAAAAATTAAAAATACCCTTCATACTACCAGAGGTGATATTTCTGGAAAATGGTTACCATGGTGATGAAAGAGCCTAAAATAGTATTTTGGACAGGAAAACTCTTGGAGCTATAGATCTAAAATTTGGTATGACTATACAACCTTCCCTTGAGAATAGTGGGCCGGGTCCCACCTGGCCATACCTCTTCTCTTCTTTTTATAATGTCAAAAATCTCAAAAATGGTATTTCAGTAAAAACACTTGAACCAAGGAAGTTACACCATGAACCAATATATATTTGGAATCAATATAATCTAGGGAATGTTTTAGGTACATCTATATGACCACACCCATTTTAGTGTTCATTTCAGGCCCAAAGAAGTTGAAAAATTATTTTCGGAATGACAAACTCTTGGAGGAACAGTAAACATTTTTTTGGCATACACAAGTTGACTGTGGGAGTAACACAGGTGGGATCCCTCTGGGCCACACCTCTTCCCATTGATGTGTAAAGCTAAAATTAAGGGACATTACTAGAGACAGGGAAATGATAGCCAAACATAAATCTAGGGAATCAAAAGAAAGAAAATGTAAGTTCAGGTGTTTGAGGAGGGAACTTGGTGTTGAGGCCCCCAAGAATGAAAGGGAAGCTAGATGAAGGATGGGATGGCCCCTATGAGATTTACCAAAAGGTGAGTGATGTTAACTATGAGATAATTATCCCAAACAGGCGAGAAAAAATGAAGATAGTGCACATTAATAACCTAAAAGGGTATCACCAAGAAGAAGCTACTGTTCACCCAATAGTTGTAGCAACTGAGGACATTGCTGAAGGGAAAAAAAAAAATTGTCTGTCTGGTCAGCACCCAACAACCAAGTAAGTGGAAGCCCTTACAAAAAATTTGAGTACATATCAGGATGTGCTGAGTGAGTGTCAAACCTGGTGAAATGAAGTGCAATCCACAATATCAACACCAAGGACACACACCCAATCAGATCTATGCCTTACAGGATGTGCCCTGCCTGAAGGGAATGGATAAAAAGGAGTTAGAACAACTATTGGAGGGGCATATCATTGAAAAATGCAATGGTCCATTGTCATTCCCAATCATACCAGTGGGAAAAAAAAAAGAAGAAAGATGGATCCATACATCTGTGTTGGATTTAAGAAAATTAAACCACATCACAGTGGATGAGGACTACTATATGCCTGTGATAGAAGTTGTCCTTGAGCAAGTTAAGGATTACAAATATCTCTCTAATGTAGACCTAACAAAAGGATATTACAAATTCCCAGTCAAACCAGATGATAGAGACAAAGCTTGTTTCTGTACTCCCTGGGGAGAGTTCAGATTTAAAAGAATGCCATTTGGGCTCCAGCAGCTTTCCAGAGAACAATGGACAGTGTTTTGCATGGAAAAAAGAAACACAGTTCAGCATACATTAATGACATATTGATCTTCTCAATGAGGTGGGAGGATCATCTAACACACATTCAAGCTGTACTAGTGGACCTCAGGATTTATGGGTTTTCTGCCAAGCCACAAAAGTGTGTGTGGGGAGCTAGGCAGTTGGAATATCTTGGTCATGTGGTGGGTGATGGAAAAATTGCTGTGCCTGAGGCAAGACAGCAATCAGGAACTTCAAAAGACCAGTATCAAAAAAAGATTTGAACATTCTTGGGTACAATATCATACTACCAAAGATTTATCCCCTACTATGCTGATAACTCGTGGTACCTGACAAAAGCTACAAGAGTTGAGGAGCTTTCAAAGCTGATTTGGAGGAAGGACTTGGAAGACAATTTTGTTTATTTATTTAACTCATTGTGTACTTTTTGTCTTTTAACCATTCCTTTGTGTAGTAATCACTTCACATTACAAACAAATGCCTCTGGCCGAGGTATTTCTGGTGTGTTAAGTGTGTGTAGGAACGGAGCAGAACTTTCTGTTGCCTTCACTCTCATCAACTGAGACTATGTAGCAGCAGCAACTGAGCTGAAATGTCTGGCAGTCAAGGAGAGTGTCTGTCACCTTGAGGTGTACCTCCATGGACAGACTTTCAAGGTACAGACTGACCACCAAGCCCTGAAGAGCCTTTTGACCTCTACACACCTGAATTCTAAGCTGACACAGTTGGTCCTTTATTTACAGGGATTTGCCATGAAAACCGTGTATCAACCAGGAACAAACAACTATGCAGATGGGCTATCGAGACAGGCATTGAGTGAAGACATGGTCAAGGACATCAAGTCTTCAGTAGGGGAGGGTGGGGGGGGGGGGGGGGAATATCAAATCACTTCCCTGAGAGGCGGACCAAGACCACCCATAAACATTAAAACATAAATTATAATTAATAGCAGTGAACTTGGAAACATATATCATGAAACATATACCTGTGATTGTTGTGTATTGTTCAATGGTTGGTTTCCAAGAGTATAAATGTTCTGGACCACCTGCTTGTATGAGTGACCTTGTGGATCCTATAATAAATTATATCTTTTGATTAACCTCTTGAGAGCTAATTTACTTGCCTTTAAGCAGGCAAGAGAAATACCAGATTACTTTGGTGGCAGCAATACCACTGTCAGTTGTGAGGTGATGTGGTGCAGAATAAGCCATAGCGACTAACCCCCAACCACAACCCGAAAGCCCCACCAAATATAGTGGCTTCATTTCAGACCAGCAGGGCAACACTAAAATAGCCCCACATGGCATTTTAGATTACTAGCCACCCCTCCTCCATATCCTGGGGGACTCCAAATGTTTATTGTGGTTTATGCCCAAGCGGTTTTTTGTTTTATTTTTGTGGTGGGTGTGTGTGTGTGAGGAGGGGGGGGGGGGGTCACCCCTCCAAGCTTGTTTTTTTTTGTTTTTGTATGGTTGTTTGTTTTGTTGATGCTGCTGTATTTATTTCTTTTCTTTTTTTTAGGGGAGGGGGGGGGGGGGGGGGGGGCTAAGCCACTGTTAAAACTTTCTCTGATTGGTGTTTTTTCTGTTGTTTTTTTTTCTTTCTGCCATTGAAAACCAAAAGTAGCAGCAATAATGAAAAGACAGAGACAACAACCTTCTTGTAGGAAATTATTGTCAGGTCATGGGCACTATTTTGACCCCTTACATCGTAGGGAGGTTGGTACCCCCACCATGGGACAAAAACACCCCCAATAGCTAAATTATTTCATGTACTTCTTTCTATCTGAAGACATATAAACATCTACATATTAAAAGAATCCCTATGCCCTCCCCCCCCCCCCCCTCCCCATTGGTCAGTTAGAGCCATAGCTCCTTCAGTCTTGTGAGGAGCCTCACCTAACTGTGTATGCTTTCATTTAGGACTGGGTTGGCTGTAACAAAAAAAAAAAATGGCCTCCATAGTATATTAGAACCATCACCCTGTGTGGGAACCCCACATTCCCCCTATCCCCCCATTTCGTTTTTAATAAATTTTTTTGGGGAGGAGGGGGATAGGGAAGATTGGAAAACTCATGTTGTTGTTTATTATTTTTCTTCTTCCCAGCTTCTGCTGATTAACTTTGGCATCCTATGCCTATGACAAGCTATGTTAAGTCTGCATACACAATCTGCCTGATCATCTATACACTTTATTTGTTAAATTTGAAAGTTTGTTATTGTTGGGGCAATATTTCGTGGATGGTCAAAACATAATGTTTTAAACATGCCCTGAATAAGAGACACACATCATAATATCATTAATGTTTTGTTGTTGTTTTTCTAATTATCACTAAGTTAAAACAATGTTAATGGCTTTTGGTATGTATCCTGAGGTGCCTCTGTAGACTACTGCTCTGACTGAATCTCTTCCCACAGTTATTATACTTGTTCGGCTCGTCCCCTGTTGCACATCCTGAGGTGGCTCTGTAGGTAGCTCTTCCTACTGAAACTCTTAACACAGTGCTCACACTTGTACGGCTTCACTCCAGTATGTATCCTTAAGTGCACCCGTAGATGATTACTTTCACTGAAACTCTTCCCACAGAGCTCACACTTGTATGGCTTCTCTCCCATGTGTATCCTGAGGTGCACCTGTAGATTACTACCATCTCTGAAACATTTTCCACAGTGCTCACACTCATGTGGCTTGTCTCCTGTATGTATCCTGAGGTGCCCCTGTAGATTACCCTTCTTATTGAAACCCTTTTCACAGAGCTCACACTTGTATGGCTTTGTCCCCTGTATGTGTCATGAGGTGAACCTGTAGATTAATACCGCAATTGAAACTCTTCCCACAGTGCTTACACTTGTATGGCTTGTGTCCTGTATGTGTCCTGAGGTGCCTCTCAAGGAGATTATTGCTCATGAAACTCTTTCCACAATATGAACAAAGTTTGTCTTGAGAACCATTTTTATGTGTCTGTATATGCTATTGTAAATACTCTAATTTAGTGAATTGTAGGTTGCACTTGTGGCAAGTGAATGGCTGTGGGTTTGCCTTAGCACACGACAAGCTTCGTCTCAGGTGGATATGAAATGAGGTGGGTGCTGAAAAAGATTCTCCACAGCCAAGGCAACTAAAATTGGCAGCTGAAACTGAGAATAAAAAAACATCTAGTTATTAATAAAGCACTATGAACCTCGAAAAAATTCATTACCTTCAGTGTTTGTATTTGTGCCTAACTCCTGCACATATTGCTTTCCATATCCCCCCAGAAGTTCTGATGCAGGGGAAATGGATTTGAAGGTGCGGTAGTAGATGTTGCCATGGTATCGATACACTGACATTCTGTTCTTCTTCATATCTTGCAGTGTTAACAAATTTCATCCAGTTTGAGTGTGTAGTCTGGTCCATCGATAGAAGAGAAATCAACTCCTTCAAAATTGACCTGACAGTGGGAGAACGTGTTCATTGCATATTAATACTAGTTCTCTTGCATATTCAAAAGCATGTCTTCAAGTATGTTTATCTAGTGAAAGAAGAATAATTTAGGTTGTGTTCCATTTTGCCTTTAAAATAATGGAACTTACTTATTGTTAAATAGGAGTTCAGTCAGACTCAGAAAATTATCAGTTAAACCACTTCTTATCTCCCACAAATAACACACAATTTTACTTTCTGTTTTCATGCATAGAAACACACCATTCCTTACCTCCCCTACATTGGCAGTATGGTGAAGGCCTTCCACGTCATCCTTGTCCACTATCTCACCTTTATAAGGTCCTATTCGAACACCCTTACTTATAAAGGTGGTGGAAAACACTTCTAGCCCTGCTCCTGGGATCAGTGAGGGCTGGACAGTGAGCTGTGCAGGTACATGGTATCGGTGTAGAGTCCAAGGAAGCCTGGTCATATCCAGCTGTGGGATCCAGCTCTGAGAGTGGTCCATGCACTGGACATTCACCATGATACAGCTTGTTGCAGTCATCACAGACTAGAAGAGGACGTTCATAGAAGATGGATGGCAGGAGAGTAATACTTGGTTATATGTACTTCAACTCACACAAGTATTCATCATCATCAGATAGAGGGTTTTCCTCATACTTATTAAACGATGTACGTCTCGAGTCTCTTATAGTGGCAGAGCTGGGCACATCAGTGGTCAACCTGAAGAGCATATAAAGGAATATGATGCTCACATTATTCTTAAGCAAAAGGGGACCAAAATTAGTAATTTATGATATATTTTTTTGTATTTGGAATAGAATAAAATATTACAAACACTAGAAATAAATAGTAAGCAATTTTTAGTATAATAAATTTTAAAAAGTTGGCTTTTCTGAACTAACTTTTAAAAAATAAAAAATTTTTTTAAAAATATTACAATATTAGTTTTGATTTATCTAAAAAAGATAATTGAGAAACGACAGAAATAAATGCCTCAATGAAATTTCAATTTCTCTCCTCTAGTGGTTAATGTGTAAACTTTACAGAATATAATTCATTGGGTAGTATATTTTGAAGCAAAATTATTTGATATAAATTAACTTAGGAAACTTGACAATCCTTAAAAAAAAGGGTTAAATATTTGTAGATTAATAAGCTCATAAAGCTTTAGATAAAGTCTAGCAGTAACTAGGGCTAGGGCTAGTCACACATATCTGAAAATAAAGTATATGAAGTATGCAATTTATTTTTTTGGTAAGGTAACTTCATTAAAAAAATACAAGCTTTGAATAAGAGCTATCTGCATTAAGACCTGTGGCATTCAATTACAAAAAGAAAAAGTTAGATGAAGTTAAAGTGGTGGTATAATTTACAATTTTGGTTTAACTTGAAACCAAAGTTAAAAATCCATTTTTATCCAAACTTGTGGATATACCCAATCCCACCCACCACCGTAAGCCGCCATTCCAAGTGTCACTAGATCTGTGTACCACTGGTGAAAAGAATAGCTAGCTGTGTCACACAAATCAATACTATTTGTCCATCTCATATGGCCACACACCAGGAATATACTTTATATTGCTAAACTGGAACGTTTCTTTCTCATCTTGCTATAATTTTCAATTTATTTGTTTGTTTTTTGCTTATTTTTTTTCTTGTTCATTTTTCCCCTTGTTTATTTGCTTGTCTCGTAAAAATTAGCTCTTTCTCTCTTTGCAATAAATTTTAAGAAAATAAAAATCATGAAGAACCTGTGAAATTCTCATGTGACATGCAGCAGTCTTCTTTGTGCAGTCGATAAATCAAATCATCATCAAATACAGATGGTGGAAGCTACAAACTCTAATCTTCAACTTCCCCCATTCCAGTTTTTCACTTTCCTGTTTATGTTCTTAATTGGTCTTTGTATTCCTCTCTTCCTCTTTCATTTCTGTTGCTTGCACTCACTAATATCAATTTAAGTGTTCTCTCTCCAGACCTACTTCACATGTGAAATATCCATCAACCCAGTCTCCAATCCATACACTCATCACAAACAGGTACCAATAACAAAAATACCTTTTGCTATAAAAAGCAAAAGGCTTATAAGAGCACAATAAGCATTTTTCTGCACCTCTTTTTTTTTTTTTTTTTTTTTTTTTTTCAGCTTGAAGGAGACTGGAAGTGTAGTCAAACTGAAGAGCCAAGATTCACCATCTCAACCTCATCTGCTACTAATCGTGTTCTTCTTATGCTGATTGTTTCAGAGCATAAAACATTTTCTCAGTTGAGTATGATGTGTGTCGTTAGTGGGTGGACGAAACATCATGTATTAATAACTGGGCAATTTATTACAGGAAACTGTCAGGTCAGTTGGAGGTGCAATGTAAAGATGAATCCAACAATAAATTTAAGACACTAAACAGTGAAAAAAAGCAGGTATGTAGATTTACAGTTTGTTTTTTTTTAATTTTCAAACAACTCAATGTTGTTAATTAGTGAGTGATACTGTGCACCAACCAAACCTGTTTTTTACTTTGTAAAATTCATGTTTAGATATTCCTTTTATTAATGTACCATGAGCGAATATGCTGTCATTAAAATATTTTCTACAATTCATATGAATCATTTTTCAATTTTCTGTCAAATATTGAAATATTGTGGATGTCATTTTTTTTTTTTGTACTTAATTTTTGGTTTTCCATCTATTCCTTGAGATATCCTTCTTCTTTCATTAGGACCTGCAGATGGTCTATTTTAATGGTGGTATGAATTACTAATGAGCATCATGAGTTCTTTTATATGATTATACACATTTATTTTTGTCTTCGTTCTTCCCTCCCCCACCCCATTCCCAATTTTCACTTTTTTTTTTCTGCCATGGATGCTAAATATTTATTTAAGAGACAAAATACACACATAATAACATGATAAATGGTAAATGTATCAATTCTAATTTTTTTTTAATATTTTTAATTTCATTATTTTTCTTTATTATACTTTTTTTTTAATTATTTTTTATAAAATTTTTAACATTTACTAATTCATTCATTCACTCACTCACTCACTCACTCACTCAC
>OZ017788.1:12484932-12527432 GCA_963969325.1 Lycopodina hypogea
AAATTTTTTTTTTCCAGGGATTCAATTCGAATTAATTAGCATTAGTTTTTGTGTAGTGTGGACAGGCCTTTACTTAGAACATCTCTCTTGTAGACAATAGTGAGATGCTGTCACTAGGATAGGATAAATTCACATAACAAACATTCTTTACATCTTTTTATTTGCAAAATTTAGTAAGCATGTTTAAGTTGCTGGAATGTGTACATTATGATGTTCCAAGCTCCCCTGATAATCAGACTATGAATGTACAAACCTCCTCAAGCTAGAGAATCCTGTTCTTTGATGTTTTTTTCCATTGTTTTCAAACTTGTTTTTTTTTTGTACTAAAAATTTGAAATACCACCCCCTCTCCTCCCTCCTCCCCTCCCACCTCCAAAGATCACTTATGGTATAAAAAATTGAAATAAATTGTCATTAACTATCCCATCATACAAGAATAATGTCTGCAAAATTTCATCAAAATTCATTTATCCATTGCAAAACTTTCAACATAATTATGGTTATATAGTCATGTTATTTGCCCCCCCCCCCCATTCTCTAATCTACAAACATGGTCTCAACAAATATCATTGAAACTTTTAAACATCACATTTTATATTTTAGCTAACACAAGTGCTTGTATTGCCTGGTACTATGACATATTATTAGACAGAGACAAACAAACCTAACACATCATAACATATGGAGCACTGATTGATTGAGTGGATGTCATCTGTTTGTTTTTAAAAAATTTTTATTTTATTTTATTTTTATCAAACATAAATGAACAATCTATATTATATAGTTTGAATAGTCTGTTTGTTAGTCTGTATGTCCTCGATTCACGATTGAACGATTGTAGACCCACGAATCCACATATATTTAGAATTAGTGTCACCAGGTCGATGCCATGACCATGTCTACATGACCACACCCCTTCTGCATTAAAAAACCCCTACAAAAATGGTAATTTTGCTAGAAAATAAGAATGGAGCTGCAAACCTAAAACTTGGCATGCAGATACAACTTGATGCTGCAAATAACATGAGATAGGTTCCATCCGGCCACACCTCTACTCTTCATGTGTTAGGCAAAATAATGCCAAAAATAATACTTAAAAACACTTTGACCTAATCACATATCCGCTTTTCTTTAAAAAACTCTACAACATATGTCATCAAAGTAGACAATGTTGTGACTACATCACACCAAAGGTGGGCCGAAAATCCACCCATAGGGCGGGTTTTTGCTAGTTTTAATAAAACTTCCATATGGCTATATATCGGTTTCTGAAATTGTTGGATGTCCACTTGAATGTTATTTTACCATATACTTCCAGGAGGAAGATGGTATAAAATGAATTTGGCTAAACTTTTCTTCGGTTTTTGTCCATTATGTGTTTGTAGGTAGGTAGGTAGGTAGGTAGGTAGGTAGGTAGGTAGGTAGGTAGGTAGGTAGGTAGGTAGGTAGGTAGGTAGGTAGGTAGGTAGGTAGGTAGGTAGGTAGGTAGGTAGGTAGGTAGGTAGGTAGGTAGGTAGGTAGGTAGGTAGATAGATAGGTGTGTGGGTGGGGAGGGATGGATGTAGGTAGGTAGGTAGGTAGGTAGGTAGGTAGGTAGGTAGGTAGGTAGGTAGGTGGGTGGGTGGGTGGGTGGGGAGGGATGGAGGTAGGTAGGTAGGCAGGTAGATAGGTATGATATGTATACTATGACAATTCAATCTAAATATTTGTGGTCTCTGTTGGTACATACTAAGTGGTTAGCACTTGTTTGTATAGCTTGGAATTCTTTTATTAAACCACAGAACATGACACCTTGATAGCTGTGATTCTGAGTACACCATTACATAGATTTAAATATCTCATTCAGACATCAGATAAACAAGTGCAGCAAGGCCGAACAAACTCATTGGGTTTTAATGAAGTACCAATTGATACAGTACAATGATCTTATCAGTTTGATTGAAATTTCTGGAGCTAGGTAACATCCTGTCTCATGTAGTTCACTCCATAAGTTAGTTTTATTTTGCTGTTTTTTCCTCAGTTGAACTGCCCATAATTGACTCTGAATTCTTAAGGAAATACTACGTATTCCATAAGTAACAATCCATACTCATAGGATATCACTGTGTCTTTAAATATAATCTAGACAGCAAATATTCTTGCATGAATAGAGTAGATGCATTAACGTTCATAAGATGTTATACTCTAAATTTGACATAACAATGTAGCCAAGTTTAGAAATGGTCAGACCACTTGTCATGTAGATATATATATATATATATATACCTTTCATTGATATTGATTTACATTCTATTATCCATAAAAGTCATCATAAGAATTATTAAAAAGTACATTATCAGTAACAATGGCTCTCAGCCTTATATAGAAGTACCAGTAACTATGTACATTGCCTACTATTAAACTATATCTATGTAGTATCATGAGTAAAAGAACAAAGAGTTCTTGTTCAACTGATATACAGATATACAGTTGTTATTAATTTTTATAAATACTATTCAATCATGTTTCTACAGCAACTCTCTATCAAGTCTTTGTATAAACTTTGTATTATTCAAGATGTAAGTTACTTACATAGCTGAATATTACTTTTTCGATATGAAAATTAATCAATTTAAATATTACATTTGGATGTTGCGATTATCTCTTTGTGAAATCTGTACACCTTATATTATCCAGGTTTTAAGTTACATGCAAAGCTGATGTGTTGATATTACAATACAAAAATGAATCCATTTAAATACTACATTTTAATAATTTTTTTGCCTGTCCATCCAATTAGAACATTTTTATCATTCCAGGATGTAAGTTACTTACATTACTTAACTATCGCTGTTGCAATATGTAAATCAATCAATTGTAATATTTAATTTTTGGTTTTACTGTTATATTTCTTTGTCTAACTGCTTACTTTACATCATAAAAGCCGGTGAGTTTCTTACACTGCTGAAGTGTTGTTATTAAATTATGAAATTCTATCAATTAAAACATAAAAATCAAATTATTGTATTAAAATAATGTCCATTTCTATATGCTTCAACATTCCCTTTCAATCCCTATAATGGTGTTCTATCCCCACATCACTATAGATGGTGAGTTGTGTGCTGTGATATTGATCACTATTATTAATATAGGAAGGCATGAACTGGTACACATTTGAATAAGTATTTATGCATATTTGTCAATTTTTCTTACTCCATATCACTGCAGGAGGCAAGCTTATAAAAATAATGACACTTATTTTAAATTACAAATATGTCATTAACGATGGACATGTGAATATATGCATTATTATATTTATATTTTCTTCTGTCCCTCTTCTATTGATTTTCAAAACTTGTTTTTTTTAAATTAAAACACTATGTATATCATGTAGTGAACTTGTTAAATTGGAGGGTGTCCTACTTAAGGGCGAGTTCTATGCAGTAGCACAATGTTGCAACCCTACGATGATTCCAGATACATGTACTGTTGCATTTAGAATAACTCTCCATTCTGACACAGTCATTAACTTTATGTAGTTTGATTGATATTATAATATGTGTATGCACTGATATGATCTCACCTGTGTCCATGTTGTTGTTTTAAGAACATTATATTTGGTTATTTTCAATTTTTTAGACATTTAAAGTCTATCAGTCTACTGCATCTAATAATGTTGAAATTAAAATGATTTTTTTCCCCCTATTTTATGTTTTGGCACCCTTCCGTGTGGTCTGCAATTACAGCCAGCGAATAACGGAAGCATTGATCTTCTCTGTATTTATTAATATAATCAATTATGACAACCGGTAATTGGGTGTGGGTACTTTAACCAGCTTCCAACCCACATAAGTATTTCCCATGGTTCTGACCATTAATTTCAGAAAATGAAATCCAGCCAGAAGTAAAACATGTAAGGAATAATTGTAAGGCTTTCCCCCACTTCAGGAAAATGGGCATTCTAAGGGTTTCATACTGAACCCTGAAAATCTTGGGTGTTCTCTGGAGGACTTTGAAAGGGCCTCCACTGACAGGATCATTGTTGAGGTGTGTGGTGGGCATCACAAGGGATGAAACTGAATATGATTAGCTGCATGTCTACAGGAACTGATAAATGAATGACCCAGTGTTCTGTTGAAAGGTGGGAACAGGGGTAAATGGACACACATGGTCCAGCAGACATTGAATATTGCAACTGTGATTTTCATGGCAAGAATGATGATCATCATGATTTGACATGTTTAAATTGTCCCACCATGATGGAGATAGTCCTGTCCTAGTTACATGGCAATGTACTTGGGGCATCTTCATGGCTAATATCCAATGCAAGACCATACCATGCAAGATCAAATCAATGCATAGCCTTCACAATGCTACAGTTAAGGTACCCATATCCATTAGCCTACCTGGCATGGTCATAGCTCAGTTTTGGATAGAGTTTAGTGGAAATTATTGTGAATGTATGTGAGCATTATTGACTCTGATTGAATTTATGTATCATTTTCATGACTACCCTTTACCTGCTCTGTTTATTAAAATTTTGCAATAGTGAGTTGATTTTTTGTAGCTATTAGCTATTAAGGTTAGACACTGCACTATAAACTATTTGTAACTTTCTTTGAGGATGAAAGATTATATTAGCACATGCAATGACCTGACTTTCATCAGTTTAAAAATAAATATTATTTCACAAGATAATACAACTACAATGTTAGAGCATCACAGCTTTGATATATAGAGGAGAGCAAGATGCCGTAAGGATCACTTATGAAATAACCAAGATAGTACATGGTAGGTGTCAACTTGGACCCTTAAATAATGGTAAACTTTAGAAAAGAAATTGGTTAGGTGTAGTATTTGATAGATAATGGATGGGTAAATCTTTGACCAATCAATCCCCATCAATACCAACTTCCTCCCAAATAATGATAAGATTAAAAAAAAAGAAGAACAGATAGGGTATATATGTATATTGAAAAGCATGAGAACATAGGAGTTAAATGATGATGTGTATCAAATATCGGTTCTGAACACAATTACTTTTTTTAATTCAAAACGTTATTTTTTTTTTTTTGTCAGCATAAAGGAAGAGCACATGATTGTATATAAGGACACACTTTGTTTTATTTACTAATTGCATAAAGTAAGATAAGGATATTTACACCTACATTATTAAGACACCCAATGAATGACAGAATACTTTCAAATGATCTATGCATAATAATCATATTAGATATAGCAAGCGTTTACTAAGCATTGTTACTGTTTGTTTGTTTTTTTAAGTCTAATTTATCCACATATATAAACATTAATTGATGTTCTTTAGATGAGTTGGCTCCTTGACCTATCAATCCTATGAAGCTTAGAGAGAAGGGTAGAGAAGGCATGTTTAAATCTGAGCTAACTAAATATGATATTAAAAAAAAAAGAAGTTAGTTTACTTTGGCATTGATGTATAGAAACTCACCTGCTATTATGATGCTATGTTTGGTAGAAGATTTGACAAATAACATGAGAGAAATATTAAGCTAATACTTTTATCATTTCATATTTTCTAATGTAAACCATATTATGAAAACTAAACTTACCTTCTATATAATATTATGGAGTTCAAAATGATATATATTCAGCAGTAACTTTTATATTTCAGGAGTAATGTCATGCTAAATAACTCACATTCTATGACATCAAGTGAACAGGTAGAACAGAGAGATGAAATGTATGCATGTTAAAAAATATATATATTTAGATCCATCATATATATCTTGCTTATAAATGATATAAAGAGAATTATGACATAAGGAAATAAAAAAAATTTTGGAATTTAATTTTAACATAATATTAATCTACATATTAGTATTGTAAAAGCTCACCTTGTATGATAAAAGAAATTTTGTGTGTTGAACAATGAGATAGGTGCAAATCAACTTATGTGTTGATAGAAAGATAAATATTAAGTATTTTTTAAATGTTCATTTCTTTGGATAAAATCAAAATGCAGGTTCAATGTGCAAACGAGTGAATGTTAAAAAAATGCAGGCTGATTGATTTAGGAACTTACCATCTACAACGACACATTATCATAGGTCAGATAGAGAAGAGCAAGATATATGTTCAAAAGTATCTTGTTAATTTATTAATAGTAATTATAATTCATTAAAACATAAAAACTCACATTCTATTCCTGATAATTTCAAGAAAGGAAGATGGGCAAAAAGTGAGACCAAATATATATACAAATATTACTTGATCATTCATCACAATATTTTTTATATTTGCAAATAACTTACCGCTATGATGTTATTGAATCACTGTGACATTTAGTTGGAGAGAGAGAGATAAGTTGTTATTTATTCTTATTATATATATATAATAGTGACAATGCCATTGTAGATTATGAAATAACTCACCTGCTTTGTGGATTAAATAGACACAGGTAGATATTTATATAAATGAATGAATCAATCTTGCTTACGGCTCTCATATTAGTATAACTCAATTTAAAGATTAAAAAAAAACCAAAAAAAAACTCACTTCCTATAATGATGATATAGTGTGGACATAATGTACATAAAAGTTCAAATAAGCTTAAGAAAGTAAACAATTGTAATCTTTTATTTCTAATTAAGTATAAAATATAAACATAGCTAATCTCCCATAGTTACAAAGATTTAACAGGTTGGGAAGAAATCTAGGATTAATATTAACAAATGTGAGATAAAAAACTAAATTTTACAAAATATATTTTTAAATACTTACTTTCTGTAGGCAATCGATATAAAGTAATTGCATTATCAAGAGAGAGAGCCATGATAAAATAAAAAAAAAAAAAAAAAATTATTGATAAAAGCCTGCAAATTTCTTGGTGTACAAAATTTTGCACTAACTCGCTCCTGTAGATTTATATTACAAAAAGAGAAGAGAATGCTACTCAAATATTTAACACTGTGTGCGTAAATAAAACTATTTTATAGAACTTAAACTCACATCAACTCCCACCATTGGTCTATAATTGGATTTATGCAAACTCTAGCAGTGCTGACTGCTTGGTGGCTCCTGGTTTGAAGCCTCCTCGCCACATCAAGTTGACCACCATCAGAGAAGTTGAGCTTTTTTTTTTATTGTGGAGCTATCACACCAGGGTATAAAAGTAACAAAAGTCAGGGAGGATTGAGAACTCTGTGTTTTCTTTTTGTTCTATACCAAAGTGTTCATCATATCACATGTCAGAGGTTGGTAAGGTCCCCAACATTGCCTCAGCCCCCCACCACTTGTCTCAGGCCTCAAGTATTACCTGAAGCCCCAACCACTGACTCAGGTTGTATCCACTGCCTCAGACCCAATAGCTTGCAATTTCTGATTGGGTGAGGGTATAAACACATTTTGGCCAAAGTTCATGGTGGCAACATATTGGACCTGTGACGGAACCTGCCACAGCACCCACACAACTTCAGTCTCTCCAGCCAATGGAAACTCTGCTCCCCAGCAGACTGCATGGTCTGCACCTTAGTTCCTCAGTATAAGCAAAGATTATAAGTTCTCACCCCCCTAGGATAATACGCATATAAAATTACAAGATAAAATGAGATTAATTTCAAATGTTAATATTTCTCTATCTCTACATGACAGCAAGAATATATAATGCTAAAATCTCACCAACTGATTTGATATATGAAGGACAGTATGGAAAATAGAGACAAGTTAGTCCTCTTGCATCACCCAGGTCATCCAGGAAGGGTCGTCCTCGATCCTTCACATCACCTCCCCCTTTTCCTGCAACAACATCGTCGTTGAGTCTTGGGCCCCACATCCTCGAGAGTCCATCCGCATTGCCGTTCTTCTTTCCTGGTCTGTACTGCACTTCAATCTGGTAAGGTTGAAGGTTCAGGCTCCAACGAGTCAACCGTGAATTATCCCCTTCATCCTTTGCAGCCATTCCAAGCTCCTGTGATCCATCACCACAACAAATTTCCTCCCCAACAAGTGCACTCGAAATGCATGTATCCCTAAATTCACTGCTAGGCACTCCTTCTCAACAGCAGCATAGTGCTCTTCTCTGAGAAGAAACTTCCTACTGTAGTAGGCCACTGGATGGTCATACCCATCCTCATCCATCTGGCTTAAAACCACCCCCATTCCACGGTCTGAGGCATCCATCTGGACCAGGAATGACCTATCATAATCTGGACTCCGTAGCACTGGCCCTTTTGCCAATGCTTCCTTGAGGATCCTGAAAGGCTTTTCGCATTCCTCTGTCCAAACCACCTTATTGGGTCTATTTTTTTCTCACCAGGTCCATCAACTCTGCTGCTACAACCGAGTAACCAGGGATAAATTTTCTATAGTATCCACTGAGTCCTAGGAATGCCCGTACCTGCTTCTTTGTCTGTGGGGTTGGGAATTCCTTCACGACATCCACCTTCCTTTGGTCTGGCTTGACCATCCCACCACCTACCATGCAGCCAAGGTAATAGCAGTGTGACATACCAAGATGGCATTTGCTTGGTTTAGCTGTTAGCCCAGCCGCTCTCAACCTCTCCAATGCTTCCCTCAAATGCCTCACATGGTCCTCCCATCTATCACTATACACCACATCATCCATATACACTCCCACATACGTTTCAGTTCCTCTCATCACCTTATCCATGAGCCGTTGGAATGTTGCTGGTGCCCCATTTAACCCAAAGGGCATGACCTTGAATTGGCACAAGCCATAAGGCGTAATAAAGGCAGTCTTCTCTCTCGCCAATTCCTTCACCTTCACTTGCCAATAACCCCTTGCTAGATCTAGGGTTGTCAAAACCCTAGCTCGTCCTAACTGGTCTACCATATCTTCAATCCTAGGCATGGGTATGCGTCCACCTGGGTCTTCTCATTGAGTCAATGGTATTCTACACAAAATCTGGTAGTATTGTTTTTCTTCTTCACCAACACCACAGGTGCTCCCCATTTGCTCACCGAAGGCTCTATGATCCCTTCCTGCTCCATTTTCAGCAGCTCCTCCCTCATCCATGCACGATATGCCTGTGGCACCCTGTAAGGCCGTAGTCGGATTGGGGATGCTGACCCAGGGTCAATGTCGTGTTCTACCAGTTGGGTTCATCCAGGATCACTCCTCGTGACATCCTTGAACTCATCCAACAGTCTCCTCAATTGCCCCCTTTCCAGCTGACCTAGATCCTTGCCCATCATTAGTAATTCCACTCGGTCTGTGCCACCCCAAGTGGGTATTTCTTCTTCCTCACACTCTCCATCTCTCTTAGCTTCCACCAAACATCAGTCTTGGTCTCCTCATGCCACTTTTGTAGCATGTTGATGTGGAAAATTCGCTTTCTTTTCTGCCGGTCTACCATATCCACCTCATAATCCACCAGTCCCACCTTCCTCACAACATGGTATGGACCTTGCCACTGAGCTTTCATCTTTTTGCTTTCTGTAGGTAGCAACACCAACACCTTCTCACCTGCTACTAATTCTCTCTCCTGGGCATGACGATCATACCAGATCTTCTGCCTGTGCTTAGCTTGTGACACATTCTTTTGGACCAAGTCTGTCATTGCTGCCAACTTCTCCCTCATATTCTCCACATAAGACACCACACTCTCATTTGCTGACTTCCCTGCCTCCCAAGTATCCTTCAGCACATCTAACGGCCCTCTCACAATCCTTCTAAACATTAGTTCAAAAGGGGAGAATCCAGTTGATGCCTGTGGAACTTCTCTATAGGCAAATAAGACAAAGGGTACTAATTTGTCCCAGTCTTTCCCATCCTGAGCCATCCTCCTAAGCATTGCCTTGAGAGTTTGGTTAAATCTCTCTACGAGTCCGTCTGTCTGTGGGTGATATGGACTCATCCTAATGGGTTTTATTCCCAACAAGGCGTAGACTTCCTTCATGAGCTTGGAGGTAAAGTTACTCCCTTGGTCAGTGAGTATCTCTTCAGGGATCCCTACCCTGGAAAAGAAAGTGACAAGAGCCTCTGCTACTCGTTCTGTCTCTGTGGACCTCAATGGGATTGCCTCAGGGTACCTGGTTGCATAGTCACATAGCACTAGCAAGTACTTGCTTCCCGACCTACTTCTGGGAAGGGGACCGACTATGTCCATGGCCATCCTCTTGAAGGGGATGTCCATGATGGGTAGGGGAATCAAGGGCACAGGGCACACCCTTTTAGTTGTAGCCTTCTGGCATTGGGGACAAGCTTTGCAAAACCTACTAATTTCCCTGGTCACATTGGGCCAAAAGAATCTCTGTAGGACCCTCTGTATAGTCTTATTACGCCTTAAGTGTCCCACCAGTGGAATTGTGTGTGCCAACCTCAACACTCCTTTCCTACACTCCCTAGGTAATACCAGTTGCTCCACCACCTGGTCTTTCTCTTTAACTCTCTGCCACAGCCTATACATCGACCCATTCCTTACAAAGAACTCCCCCGAACCTGGTTCTAATGATTGTTCCTCCAGAATCCTCCGGATTCCATCAAGTGTTTCATCTTCAGCTTGTTTCTGGGCCAGCTGCTGTGTCGTCAGGTTTAGAGGTTGCCACTGCTGTCCCACTACTCTTGCCTGCTTATTACGTCGTCTCTGTGACTTGGACAACTTCTCCCTTGTCCTGCCTCCTTCAAACATCTCATCTGCAAAGTTGAATTCGGCCAACTCTCCAGGTGTCACTGCTGACTCTTCGTCTTCCACTGGGAACATCTCATCTCTAGGATTAAACTCAGCCACCTCTCCAGGTGTCGCTGCCAACTCCTCGACTTCTACTGGGTTAACCCATGTACCAGCTGAGTGCTCCCCCACTTGTTGAGCCTCTTCTTCTTCCTCTTCCCGTCTTTTCATTGCTCTAGTCACTACCAGAGACGTCTTCCCTTCCGCTTGCATTGCACTCTCAAGTAGTTTCCAGATGACCTCAACATCGGTTCCCATCAACACTGGTACCGGTAAATTATCTGCTACTCCTGCCTTGACCTGAAATTTATTTCCATCCAATTCCATATTGACCATAGCCAATGGGAAAGACACTTTGTCCCCATGGACACATCCTAGCTCCACGGTTTTCAATAACAACTTCTCCTTGGGCACCAACCCTTTTCTCACCAAGGTCTGGCCACATCCTGTGTCCAGGAATATGCCTTCCACACACACACCCTCTACCATGCCAACCTTACACAACTTTTTGTTCACACTCAGGGTCCTACACAACAACGCTGGCTTAGCAGGACATCTAGATGAGATGTGACCTCTCTCACCACAACTAAAACACTTAACAACCCTACTTCCTTCTGAACCTTGATTTACTGGCTACTTTTTACCAGCCCTCCAATTCCTGACCTTGACCCTGGACCTCCCATCTCCAACCCATTTCTGGTCAATCTTGGGCATTTCCTCTTGTAGTGTCCAACACCACCACAACCATAGCATTTCTGAATTGAATCACCTCCTGCCCTTCGTTCATTCCCTGCACTACTCCCTTCAGTATCTCCATCCTGGTACCACCTTGAGGTTTGTCCCTTGACATCTGTGCATGCCCCCTGGTAACTACCCCATACCTCTGGGCTCCCACATAGTCATCTGCAGCAAGTCCAACCTCCTCCATAGAGGTTAGCCTTCTCTCCAGCATCCAGACACGAAGCTGTGGTGGCAATCCATCCATGAACTGCTCCACCACCAACTTCTCAATCACCGCTTCCACAGACTTACAATCCTGCATCCACTTGTTAGCAAGGTCCCTCAGCCTAACCATTAGCTCAACATAAGTCTCATTGCCATTTTTAAGGATTGTTCTAAATCTTTGCCTGTATGTTTCTTCAGTGATGGCATATCTCCTCAAAATGGCTGCTTTCACCTCCACATAATCATCTATATGACTATAATCCATAGCTGCATATGCTTGCTGTGCCTTGCCTATAAGCTGAGGAGCTAAAGTAAAACTCCACCTGTCCCTAGGTACCTCATATGCTGTCATTACACGCTCAAAGGTGGTCAGGTAAGCCTCCACATCTCCACCCTCTTCCATCTTTGTTAGCCTGGGGGTTTCTCTCACCCTTCCCTAGGCCTAGGGCCCTCATTTCCATTCTGAACCCTTCAAACTCTAACCTCCTGGCCTATTCTCTTTCTACCATCTCTAGCCTATGCTGAGCAGTTTCTTCCCTTCTAGCCTCTGATTCTTGCATCATAAATTGCATTAAATCCTGCCATCCAACTGGTGCAGCCATTGTTCCTCCCTGTTTATAATTTTTCCCACTCCTGGTTGACATCCAACCCCCTTGGGTTTTATTAAATGTCAAGCCACTGAAAAAAAAAAAAAAAAAATGGAACACAAGAAATTCACTGACTGAGAGCTAAACCCAACAACAAAAAGTGTTAGAACTAACCACTAAGCAAAACACAGCTGGGAACGACAATACCTCTGACTTGTCTCTATCCCACATCTGACAAGTGTGACAGAACCTGCTAGAGAACCTACACAACTTCAGCCTCTCCAGCCAATGGAAACTCTGCACCCCAGCAGACTGCATGCTTGGCTGCACCCTAGTTCCTCAGAATGGATATTGCCCAGTAATTCCCAAGTCACAACAGAGGCAAAAAAAAGAATATTTTCAAGAGTGAACTGACAGTTCTCAGAATCTCAGAAAAAGCTGCACACCACGTTATAACATCACAGACAAATCAGTGAGCACAAAATCACACACCATTAATGTTTTCTGTCCAGTCAGAGGAATCCAATTAATAGCAACACAAAATTAATATAAATCAATGACCACAAAACCACACATCATTAATGTTTTCTTTTCAGTCAGAGGAATCCAATTAAGAAGAAATACTAAACTAATATAATAACAAACACATAACTAATAATGTTTCTTCTTCACCAGTTCACCATCAAGTCTCTGGTCCTCTTGCATCACCCAGGTCATCCGGGAAGGGTATCCTCATCCTTCACAGGACCCTTTACTGATATCTTGCTCATATCCTGCAATTTCTTATGGAAGGGGGGGAGGTGGTTGGTTGCAAAGGAATAGCCATACAAGAAAGCAGGGCAAAGCCATACAAGAATGTGGACTACAGAGATAGCCCCCCCTTAGCCAATGTATAAAAAAAAAATCTACTGGATCATGGGTTCAGGAAATCTCAGGCCTTCAGCATTTCACCATAACAGATAAGAGACTACTGAGCTGAGGACCCTCCATTTAGAAAAGAGAATGGGTACAAGAGACTTAGGTCTATAAACATGCTATGGAAATATGTCACAGATTAGCTACACAAAAATTGGAGACCGTGAGTACTGGGCCCACCATATACCCAAAGATAATGAGCTGAGGAGACAATAAGTCACCAATGCTTCAAAAGAATATAGAAGTCAAAATGGTTAGAAAAAGCGCATCTCAAAATTCAGAAATTGAGGTGGCACAGAAACACAGCCAGATAATACACTCAATGACTCAGCTGTTGAACAGAATAGGGCTGTTCTCTATCAAGCTGAATTCCTCAACACCCTGGAGCTGAGCAGAACCTCACCACACAGGCTGATGCTCAAGATTGGTCCCCAGTCATCACCTTGAGGAATGTGGTTCCCTCTGGCTCAGCGATGGAACAAAGGGAGTGTTCAACCAAATTATACCAAACAACCTTGAGATTCTCATTGCCATTGGGCACAGAAAAGGTGATCTGGCCATAGCACCTTGAATGTCCATCATTCCATCAAAGACTGGATTACTGGTACAGTTCAAGAGGATCCAATGCCTGAATATAGGTTGGCCATTGCCATGACCACAAGCAATGCACTGGGGCAGAATAAGAGTGTTTTGGGCTAAATATGTCAACCCACACAACCCCACCTGAAGTAGCTGTCAAGTTCATAAGGTCTACAGTTATGGCCAGTTTCATGTTAGAGTCAGCCAAATGAGATCTTCTTAAAGTCTCTTCATCCTGTGAAACAATGAATCCAAGACACAAAACATAGTGTAACAGGAAGTCCTCACCAGATGGTCACCAATTGCAAGCATCAATTATTGGTGATTAAAATAAAAACAATAAATGTTTTTAACCAAAATTGACTCCATTGAATGTACAACATTTTAACTTATCAGTTACATTTACATCCACAATTCATTTTTCTAATTAATCCTGGCCAAAAATGGGTACTTCAGCTTGTATATACATCAATGACTTTCTAATTGAAAAGAATAAATAAAATTCAAAAAAAGAAGATAAAAAAAGAAAGGAAAAAGGGGGGGGGGAAAAAAAATATATATATATATATACTAGCAGCACATACCCGGCGTTGCCCGGCCAATATAGGCTAAAATCCTACCATTTTTGGCTTTTTCTTGTTACCGTGGTAGCAATTTTGTGAAATTTTTTAGCCCATATTTCAGTTGGGTCAAAACCTATCATCATGCTGAGTTTCAGAGAAATCCACCTATAGGTTTGGCCTGAATGATGGTACAAATATACAGACAGACCGACAGACAGACAGACAAGTTCTTTTTTTCCCCAGATTTGCCACCTGGCATTAAACTATCTCAGGGTGGGTCTCCTCCATCCCTAAATATTTGGTCAAAATTTAACAGAGGGATTTTGAGAAACGGAGGAACATAGTTACATACATACATATATAGTTCTTCTAATATATATATATTAGTTAATCAATCAGTGCCTTAGTGTGTTTGTTGCATAGAGGGCTTCTATATTTCAGATAGTTCTGTCTAGTGAGGTTCCACTGTATATCTTCTCTTCCCAAGGTGGTCAAATTTCCTCACCTCTCACATAATGCTGGTGTACTCTTAATAATAATTCCTCGAATTTTTGCCTTTCAACAAAAAATAATTGGTAATGAATACAGCTATATAATACTTCATGGTTAACATAGTTACTTTGAAATGCAAATTAGGGCAGACACCATTCTATGATAGATATTTAGGAGGAAATGATTAGTATGTGGCATTACATGAAAACAACAAAGCGGAAATACACCACACACCAGCTCCCAGCTGCACATGTGTTGGGATTTTTAAAAATTAGCTGACTGGGAGATGAAGGAACTTCACATGTTGCTGTCAAGTTCTTCATATCCAAGAGGATTTCTGTGCAATTGCAAAACCTCATGCCCTTTAGCTTCTGTTATAAGTTTATGTACACATTGAATAACTTCTTCTTTTTTTTGATATTTGATCTCCAAACATAAAATATATTTAATCATTAGAATTATGTTAATAGTTGCACATTATTTTACCTTTTAAAACTATAACTTGTTTAATATAGTTTAATTCATCATCCCACTGATTTTGTAATTTGTATTATTATTTTTAACATAAATCATAAAGGAATACAACATGCATAAAAATGTATAAAGGATTTCTATAAAAAATTTAAACATTTATAATTTTTAGTTTAAAAATGAAAAAAAAAAACATTTTTATGAGAGTTTGATGGAAAATAATATAATGAATCTAGCTGATGCAATTTTTTAGGGATGAATTAGATGAGCTAAATCTAAAGATTAAGTGATTGAAAATTAAATCGATTTTGTAATATTTAATGTGATAATAGTGTCATTAATGTATATATGTGGTCATCTCATCAAGTGTATCCACTGTGATGTATTGAAATAGTTTAAGTGGATGATTGAGACTAAAGAACCAAGTGAACGATCTCCTGTTATTCTTCTTTTGATCATCTTTATTTAGCATTACTCAATTGAGTAATAAACTAAAAGTAAAATGTTGTTGTTTTTTATTACTACTTTAGCCTGAAACTCACCACAAGCTGCACATATGTGTTATTTATTAATTCAACTGATGACCATACATAATCTCAGACAATATTGTGAATTTCTTACTTCACTTAGTGTGTACTGGAAGCACTATATTGCTCCTAGAAGACAATGGTAGTACCAGTCCCAGAATACATGGTGTGCTGAATTCGCATATATTCAATCAACTGAATAAAACTATGAAATTTCATGATAAATACAATTGTCAATTAAAGTGCCAGAAATATCTTTGTAAAGTAATCAAGTGTCCTGATTTTATGTTGTCTTCTTTCCTCTCTTGTGAGGCTTTATGAGCTGATAGCTATGCAATGTACAATAAATCTAAAAAGTAGCAGCAGAAAGCTCTATTAGTGTAACTAATGTGTAAACTTGGTTGATATAGAGTTTAGAGGCAGTGAATTTAGGATATAAAATTAGTCACTAAATAGTTGAGTATTCATGACTTGTTTCAAGACTTAATAGATCAAAGAAATGCTGTAAATGGAATGGAGATATAATATATTATTTGCTTTCATGCTTGATCAAAATATAATGAGGTCATGTTATAAAATCTTATTGAGGTTGTTATTTTGGTATGTCGATTTAGGCCAAGAATTGATAATTGATTAGTCATGCCTTCTTCAAGACTAAATAGGTTAATGATATATTCTAATTATGTACTTTATTTAAGTAAACCTAAACAATTTTCCCTTCCAAATTTGTAATAATGTTTTCCTCTCTAATCATTAGTTTTTATTATTAAAATTTTTTTTTTTTATATAATCCTTATAGCGAGCTTCCTTCTATCCAAAATGATTTATAGAATTAGAAATCATAATTTTCTTTTTTTTTATTTGTACTTCTTTTGGTGCAAACTTTTTTTTCTGTATTGTTATCAGATTTAAAATACCTAACTATTATATTTTGGCATATACTTATATCGCCTGTCTGTCCATCTGTTGGTGTGTTCATGGTAAAGGGTCTACAATAAACACCTTTTCATTTTAAATGGCAAATTCTTCTTACAAATTTAGAAGTCTTGGAAAAGAAAAAGTGTCTGTGTGTGTGTGTGCCAACAGCCTTACAGGTTGCAATTCTAGATGATTTGGGCGCCAAACTATGAGGATTTCTCTATGGATACCGTCTTTTAATGTAATTTTTCAAAAGTGACACTCCTGAGGAAAAAAATGGACTTCTTATTCTCCATGCAAAAAAAAAAAAAAAAAAAAAAAAAATTAAAAAAAAAAAACAAAAAAAACCATGGCCACAGGTCTCCCAAGCAGAGATTGTTTTTCCGTCTAATTTTATTTTTCTCATTTAATTTTCTCCTATCTTTTTTCCTACTACCTTATTCCCATCTCTTTTTTTCCACTGTATCATTTTTTCCATTACATTTTTTTTTTTTTTTTTTTTTTTTTTATTTGAGAGAACCTTTTTCTCTCTCTTGGGAATATTTCTGTTATTTCGTTTTCCATATTGTTCAAGTGCATTAAGGGAACTTACGAATTACATTGAAAGATATCTCTCTTCGAAAAAAGTAAAGGGTCGAAATATCATATTTGGGTTTTTTTTTGCCTTATATTTTTGAAAGACCAATGAATTACGCAACATAAACCTCATTGTAATAGCTATCTTAATTATATGTTTATGAAGGGATTGGAAAGGAAACAAGTTATCGAGTATAAAAATCAATTCATAATATATAGAAAATTAAGTAGTGGTTGATTTTTGAACTATAAGAGAAAGCTTTCTGGATTTGTAGAAATTGACAACTCTGACATGTGAAATATATTCTCCTCTTTGCTAACCTTGCAATATATTTGATGAGTATAGCTGGGTTTATATGTACCTGTGTAGTACTTACACTTATTTGTTTACATGTAATGTCACATATTCACCATTTCCTCCTAAAGATTCACTGAATTGCAGAGTGGTGTCTTTGTATTTTAATTTCCAATATAAGTAAATTAACCACAGGCAGTATTACAAAGCTTCATTCGATTATGACTTTAGGAATGGTCACACACACATGCAAGCATGCACACGCATTCACCCATCCAGACATAACACATTAATACACACACACACACAAACACATGCATGCTTGCCCTTCTGCCTGCTTTAATAGTGCTAACTACTTTGCTGCTAGATTGTCCTCTAATGAAGACATGTTGTTACTACCTTCAGATATGATGCTAAATTATCTGAGCAGTTGTATTAAGACAGTTGGTAATTCAATATCACCATTCATGCATTCCAAGGGACCTAGTCGGCACACACACAATTATTAAAATATTTATTATGGTTTATGTTTTCCCCCCCTTAGAGCGGAGAAGAGAAAAAAAGGAGGAAAATAAGAGGGTAAGAAATGAGAAAAATGGGGGGTGGGGAAGAAGAAAAAAATTAAGATAACAAGGCAAGGGAAGCAGATAGGAAGGAAAGGAAATGTAGGAAGGGAAAAAATAATAAGGTAAAAAGAAAGGAAGAAAAGTAGAGGGGAAATAAAGAAAAAAAGAAGGAAAAGATGATAAGATGGTGGCAAACTGAAGGGGGAAATAGGGAGAAAGAAAGGTGAAAAAAGAATGAAAAATAAGGGGAAAGGTGGAAAAAAAAGAAAAAAATAGAAGTAAAAAGGAAGGAAAAGAGGTGAAAGAAGAATAAAGGATTGAAGGATGAAACGATAGAAGCAACAAATAAAAGATAGTATTATTAAGATGGTCATGCAGAAATCAATGCAGTTATTATAGCCTAATTTTTTACATAAGAAATTTAATTGGCATCAATCATGTAATTCATGGTTCATCGTATCGATTAGAAATACTTTACTAGGTATGTTCTTATCGAACTGATGATTGACTGAGACTATTCCCATTTTCAAAATTGAAATTATGAATATTTGGTTTCTTTTGTAGCAATTCTCTCAAATTTTTATGCAAATGGGATTCCTATAGCTAGTCTATACAAGTGACAATACTACCAATTTCTTAATGTCAGTTGGATGATGTATAAAATAGTGTTGAAACAGGTGTATTCTTGAAAGTACAGTGTATTAAGCAAAATAATGGCCTGTACACACTGCACACTAAAACTGGTTTCACCTGACTAGGGCTAGTGTGCAGACAAGCCTTTATCTATGTCTGGAATGGGTCCATGCCTCCGCACTACACCTAATTTCATTCCAATGTGTTCAACCCAGTTCCACATGAAATCTTCAGGATGGTAGGTTTCAAGCAGCTCAGATTTATTTCACATTCCTGTGGCTTTATTGTTCATGTGCACTCTTAGGAGTTTGGCTACTAACAACATCTTTCTCCACTCTCCTCAATTATTGTGATGACATTGCAAGGGAAAAATACACAAAAATATAGCAAATGAGAAAATAAAATATCCTCCTCTACCAGATGTAAAGACAAAGCAATTAATCAGCCCAGCCAATTCTTCAACCCACGAAAGTACTGTGGATCAGGTTCAGCACTATTCCAGTGTGGACACAAGAAAATGTTAGGAGCCTGGTGTTGCTGGAGAGAGGTACAAATCCGTTTGTAGTGTGGACAGGCCTTTAACCTGAATCTAATAGTTAACATAATTTTATGCTCATAAAGCAAATTGGAACGGGTGAAAGAAGTCATCAAATACGTAAACCAACTCATAATTGGTAAGAAATAGGTGGTCGTTTTTATTACTATGCCGACAAGGTTTATAGTATTTATAGAAAATGGCAGCTGTCTGACATATGTTGTATTTTCTCCACTTAGTTATATGTCCTTGCAATAAACTCAATGTGTCACATTATGTGTTTAGCTGGATGATAAACATGTGTGTGTGTGTGTGTGTGGTATATTTAACCTTTATTTTTTTCATGTAATGCCACATATTCACTATTCCTCTTAATGATTTACTGTTTTGTAGAGTTATAGCTTCTATAATTTTGCATTCTAATGTAACTAAGTTAACCATGGGCAGATTCATAAAGTTTTACACAATTATGACTGTAGGAATGGCCACACACACACACATGCAAGCATGTAGGCAGCATGCACACATCCTGTCACCAACCCATACACACATAAACACATAAAAAAAACCCACATGCTCTCCTGCCTGTGCTAATAATGCCAGCTTCTTCAAGTACATATATAGAATGTATGAACAGACATTTATTACTCCATCAATTTCAAAATAGAAGTCATTACAGAGCCAATATAATTTATACCAGATAAAATAAGTACCAGGTGCAGTATTGATGTATTTATGAACAGCTTAAATTTTACGCATCCTTCTACATTCCCTCCCTCTATTTGTCCATTCATATATCTTTCCCCCCTTCTATCATCTAAATTAGACTGGCAAAAAAGATCTAATAGAAAAAAAAAAAAAAAAAAAAAAAAAAAAAGTAAATAAATAAATAAATATATATACCTATATATGGATTTTACAGATTCTTAAACTAATTAAATATATTAAAGGTTGTGTGGGTATTTAGTGAACAATACTATTTTTCATAGTTGCTTGAATGAATAATTCGTATGAAAAGATTTTTGAACTCTTGTGGCATTTGTGGAAACACTGTTACATTTTCTTTGTCTAATTGTCTCTATAAATACTTTTGCTTATGATATGTATTTACTTGTTCCTTGGGTGTTCTGGGTTGCTCCGAATGTGACTGTGACTATCATGTATGTTATATATAATTACTCCCACTGTGCTACTAATTTTTCTTCCTCTCACATAATGCTGGTGTACACTTAATGATGATTTTTTTTTCTTTTTTTTCAATTCAACCAGTAATAATGTGTAATCAATACATAATAATACTATAATATATATATATATATATATATATATTTTACAGTATAATACTGCTCATAGTTAACTTAGTTACATTGGAATGCAAATGACAGCAGACACCATTGTAAGACACATCTTTAGGAGGAAATGATGAATAGGTGGCATTGCATGAAAACAATGAAGTGCAAATGCCCACACACAACTCTCAGCTACACATTTGAAATTTTACAGGGTTAACCGAGAGATGATTTAGTTTCACATATGAAATAGCTGTCAAGTTCTTTATATCCATAAAAATATTCTGTGCTATTTGCAAAAACTCATCCCCTATTGCCTCACTATTACAAATTGATTCACATACTAATTAACAAATTTAATTGTATATCTAATTTGCTCTCCAATCTTAAAATATAATAAGCCATTAGAATTTGGTTAATGCTTGCATAGTACTATTGTCTTTAACAATATAATTGGTATCATATTGTTTAATACATCCTACAACATTTTAAAATTTATATCATTGTGATATGCATAGACTATATAGGAATCCAACTAGCCTGCCAAACCGTGAGAACTAAAGGCCTGAAACTTGGTATGCATGTACAACTTGACCCAGGGACTAACCTAGTCAATTTTAGAATCCTACGGATGAAATCCTGGGCAGCAGGACTTTAAAATTAAAAAAAAGCCATGCATGTTTACATGCCTAAGTAAACTTACTTCACATATGAGTAACCACCAATTTGTCTTACAAGTCACGTGTAATCTGATCACACATGAAATTGTTGTAACCCAAGGGAGTTGAAGAGGCCACCAAATAGTAATTGAGACAGTTTCATCCAGATACATCCACAGCTCTATTTAATTAAGTGCACAGGTCACTTTGTTCATGCTAACTTTGTTCATTATGACTATGCAATTCAATTACACACAAAAAAATTCCAAGTAAATTCCGAAATCATCAGTCACCACCAGTGAAAGAGTTAGCCAGTGAGTTAAAATCTGTTCCACAATTAAGTCCAACACCAATATTCACAATTTTTGTTAAGTGAACAACTAACTTTCTTAATTTCATTGTAAAGGACACACTCAGATCTGTATTTTTGCCTTTCAACAAATGAGTACAATTAGTTATATAACACCCCATGGTTAACATTGTTACTTTGAAGTGCAAATTAGAGCAAACACCATTCTGTGATAGATATTTAGGAGGAAATGATAAATATGTGGCATTGCATGAAAACACCAAAGTGGAAATACACCACACATCAGCTCCCAGCTACTCTTGTGTTAGGATTTTACAAAGTTAACTGGCTGGGAGAGGAATGAATTTCACATGTAGCTTTCAAGTTCTTCATATCCAAAAGGATTTCTCTTCAATTGCAAAACCTCATGCCCTTTAGCTTCTATTATAAGTTTATGTACACATTGAACTTTTTTTTTTTTTTTTTTTTGAATATTTGATCTCTGAGCATAAAATGTAGTTAATCATTACAATTAGGTTAATAGTTGCATATTACTTTTATCTTTCAAAATGAAAACTTGCTTAATATTGTTTAATTCATCATCCCACTGAATTTTTCAATTTATATTATTATCTTTAACATAATTATAAGGCAATACAACTTGCACAAAGAATGTAGAAAGCATTTCTATAAAGATTTAAACATTTATAATTTCTAGTTTAAAAATAAAAATAGGCATTTTTTGAGAGTTTGATGGAAAATAATATAATATATTTAGTGATGCAATTTCTATGGGATAAATTAAATGAGCCAAGGCTAAAGATGAAATGATTTCAGACAAATAAATTAATTTTGTAATATTTAATGTGATAATAGTGTCATTGATGTATATATGTGGTCATCTCATCAAGTGTATCCACTGTGATGTATTGAAATAGTTTAAGTGGATGATTGAGACTAAGGAACCAAGTGAACGATCTCCTGCTATTCTTCTTTTGATCATCTTTATTTAGCATTGCTCGATTGAATAATAAACTAAAAGTAGAATATTGTTGTTTTTGTATTACTACTTTAGCCTGAAACTCACCACAAGCTGATAACCATACATAATCTCAGTCAATATTGTGGATTTCTTACTTCACTTAGTGTGTACTGGAATCACTATATTGCTCCTAGAGGACAATGATGGTACCAGTCCCAGAATACATGGTGTGCTGAATTCACATATATTTCAATCAACTGAATGAAACTATGAAATTTCATGATAAACACAATTGTAAATTAAATTGCCAGAAATATCTTTGTGAAGTAACCAAGTGTCCTGATTTTGTGTTGTCCTCTTTGCTTTCTTGTGAGGCTTTATGAGCAGATAGCTACACAATGTACAAGTAATCTAAAAAGTAGCAGCAGAAAGCTATAATAGTGCAACTAATGTGTAAAGGTGGTTGAATAGAGTTTAGAGGCAGTGATTTTAGGATATAAAATTAGTCACTAAATAGTTGAGTATTCATGACTTGTTTCAAGACTTAATAGATCAAAGAAATGCTGTAAATGGAATGGAAATATAATGGGGTCATGTTGTCAAATCTTATTGAGGCTGTTATTTAGGGATGTAGATATAGGCCAAGAATTGATAATTGATTATTCATGCCTTCTTCAAGACTAAATGGGTTAATGATATATTCTAGTTCATGTACTTCATTTGAATGACCCTAAACATTTTTTCTTCTCCAATTTGTAATAATGTTTTCCCCTCTAATCATATTTCTATTCTTAAATATACATTTTTCATAGTCCAAAATAATTTATAGAATTAGAATTCACAATTGTCTTGTTTTTGTACTTTTTTTGGTGCAAACCTATTTTTTTTCTCTCTATTGTTATTAGGATTAAAATATCTATTATTATATTTGGCATGTACTTATATCACCTGTCTGTCCATCTGTCTGTGTGTTCATGGTAAAGTGTCGACAATAACACCCTTTCAATTTTAAATGGTAAATTCTTTTTAAAAATTTAGAGGTCTTGAAAAAGAAAAATTATCTCTGTGTGTGTGTGTGTGTGTGTGTGTGTGTGTGTGTGTGTGTGTGTGTGTGTGTGTGTGTGTGTGTGTGTGTGTGTGTGTGTGTGTGTGTGTGTGTGTGTGTGTGTGTGTGTGTGTGTGTGTGTGTGTGTGTGTGTGTGTGTGTGTGTGTGTGTGTGTGTGTGTGTGTGTGTGTGTGTGTGTGTGTGTGTGTGTGTGTGTGTGTGTGTGTGTGTGTGTGTGTGTGTGTGTGTGTGTGTGTGTGTGTGTGTGTGTGTGTGTGTGTGTGTGTGTGTGTGTGTGTGTGTGTGTGTGTGTGTGTGTGTGTGTGTGTGTGTGTGTGTGTGTGTGTGTGTGTGTGTGTGTGTGTGTGTGTGCAAGTGAGTTAAAATCTGTCCTACCATTAAGTCCAAGACGAACATCCAGAGTTTTGGTTAAGTAAACAACTAACTTTCTTCATTTTATTATAAAGGACACACTCAGATCTGATTGTTCAACATTATACTATGCCTCCAAAACATTCAGAACTTTCTATTAAAATCAAGCGCCATGATGGGCTCTTCACTGATTGTTGGGAAAGGGAAATCTAGTTATGAACCTCATTTATCACCACATCTAAACTTTAACAATTTTACAATAGCTGTTTACAATATACTGGGGTGTGGCTTTTGTGGAACCTTGGAGGTAAATTTTCACTGATTTATTGAAAGTTGGTTCAGCATTTGTCCTTTGTTTGGAGCTGGTAGGGCTGTTTACAGAGATACCAGATCTATTCCCTGTTGTAGGGATTCAATCAGTACTATAGTGTGTGTATGTTGCATAGAGGGCTTCATATTTCAGAGAGTCCTGTTTAGTGAAATTCCACTTTATGTCTTTTCTTTCGGAAGTGCTGAGATTTCCTCACCTCTCACATAATGCTGGTGTACTCTTAATAATAATTCCTGAATTGTTCCCTTTCAACAAATAGTAATGTGTAATCAATATGACTGTGTAATACTGCACATGGTTAACTTAGTTACTTTGAAATGCAAATTAGAGCAGACACCAGTTATGACAGATATTTAGGAGGAAATGATAAATATGTGGCACTGCACAAAAACAACAAAGTGGAAATGCACCACACACCAGCTCCCAGCTACACGTGTGTTGGGATGTTACAAAGTTAGCTGGCTGATTGAGGAAGGAACATCACATGTAGCTGTCAAGTTCTTCTTATCATAAGGAATTTCTGTGGAATTGCTAAAAATCATCCCCTATTGCCTCTATTATAAGTTGATGTACATATTCCATGACAATTTTTTATTTTAATGAGCTCTCCAAACATAAAATATAGCTAACCATTAGAATTAAGTTAATATTTGTATACTATTTTTGTCTTCCAAAAAATACAACTGGCTTAAAACATTTTAATACATCATCATCCAACTGACGTTTCGTAATTTGTATAATTGTTAATTAAATAAACTATAAGTGGGTACAACCTGCACAAACAATTTAAAAGTTTGCTTTAAAAATTCAAACATGATTTAAGTTTAAAATTGAGAGAGGCCATTCTGTGAGAGTTTGATGGGAAATAATATAATAAACCTAGTGATGTAATATCTAAGAGATGAATTAGATGAGCTAAGACTAAAAATGAAGTTATTGAAGGTAATTAATTCTATTTTTTTTATATTTAACTAGCAGTATATACCTGGCATTGCCCGGCCAATTTCAATATCAACATTATAGTCAAAGTTGAGTATACAAACCATATATCAAATCTGTTGCTCCAAGGGTTTGTTTGGCAAAAGTACCATTTTTGTCCTCTTTTGAATTGAAAATAATTAAATTTATTTTGTTATATTTAACGTGATAGTGTCTTTGATGTATATATGTGGTCATCTCATCAAGTGTATCCACTGTGATGTATAAAAACATTTTAAGTGGATGATTGTGACTTATTTGCAAATGAACAATCTCTAAATATTATTCTTTCAATCATCTTTATTAGCATTCCTCAATTGGATAATAAATTAATAATAGTATGTTTTTGTATCACTACTTTAGCCTGAAGCTCACCACAAGCTGATGACCACACATAATCTCAGTCAATATTGTGGATTTCTTACTTCACTTAGTGTGTACTGGAATCACTATATTGCTCCTAGAGGACATGATGGTACCAGTCCCAGAATACATGGTGTGCTGAATTCACATATATTTCAATCAACTGAATGAAAATATGAAATTTCATGATAAACACAATTGTCAATTAAAGTGCTAGAAATATCTTTGCAATGTAATCAAGTGTCCCTATTTCAAGTTGTCCCCCTTGCTTTCTTGTGAGGCTTTATGAGCAGATAGCTACACAATGTACAAGTAATCTAAAAAGTAGCAGCAGAAAGCTCTAATAATGCAATTAATGTGAAAACTTAGTTGAAATATAGTTTGGAGGCAGTCATTTTTCAGACAAAAAATTAGTTAATTAATAGTTGAGTATTCATGATTTGTTTCAAGACTTAATAGATCAAAGAAATGCCGTAAATGGAATGTAGATATAATTTATAATTTGCTATCATGCTATCATGCTTGATCAAAATATAATGAGGTCATGTTGTAGAATCATTATTGAGGCTGTTATTAAGGGATGTAGATTTAGGCCAAGAATTGATAACTGAAGACTTAATGGGTTAACGATATTTTCTAGTTTATGTACTTAATTTGAGTATCCTTAAACACTTTTTTCCTCACCTGTATGTAATAATGTTTTTCCCTCTAATTATTAGTTTCTATTCTTAAAAAAAAAAAATTTAAGTCCTTATAGCTTACCTCCATCTATTCCAAAATAATTAATAGAATTAGAAACCAAAAATTTCTTGTTCTTGTACTTCTTTGGTTGCAAATCTAATTTTTTTCCTATTGTTTATCAGGTTTACAGTACCCAATTATTAATTTTTGGCATGTACTTATGTCGTCTATGTTTTCATGGTATAGGGTCAACAATAAACACCCTTTCATTTTATATGGCAAACTTTTCTTACAAATTTAGAGATCCTGGAAAAGAAAAATCATCTGTGTGTGTATGTGTGTGTGCCCACAGCCTTACAAGTTGCAATTCTAGATGGATTTGGGAGCCAAACAATGAGGATTTCTCTGAGGATACCGTCTTTTAATGCAATTTTTTAAAAGTGGCACCCTGATGGGAAAAAAAAATGGAATTCATATTCTCCATGCAAAAATAAATAAATAAATAAATAAAGAAATAAAGAAATAAATAAATAAATAAATAAATAAATAAATAAATAAATAAATAAATAAATAAAGAAAGAAAGAAAGGAAGAAAGAAAGAAAGAAAGAAAGAAAGAAAGAAAGAAAGAAAGAAAGAAAGAAAGAAAGAAAGAAAGAAAGAAAGAAAGAAAGAAAGAAAGAAAGAAAGAAAGAAAGAAAGAAAGAAAGAAAGAAAGAAAGAAAGAAAGAAAGAAAGAAAGAAAGAAAGAAAGAAAGAAAGAAAGAAATAAAATAAAGGTTAAAAAAAAAACAAACCATAGCCAAATTGTTAAGGCACGGGTCTACCAAGCTGAAGGTGAGTGGTGCAATGCCCACTGAGATTGCTTTTTTTTCCTTTCTACTTATTTTCTTTTTATATTATTTTCCTTATATCTCTTTCCTACTACCTTATTTCTGTCTCTCTTTTTTTCCCTTATACCATTTTTCCATTTCATTTAATTTTATTTGAGAGAACCCTTTTTTACTCTCCTGGGAATATTTCATTTTTTGTGTTTTCCATGTTGTTCGAATGCATTAAGGGAACTTAGGAATTTTAACCTGCATATGTCAAAACATATCTCTCTTTGAAAAAAATAATGAGTTGAAATACCATATTTGGGCTTGTTTTGTTTTATATTTTTGAAAGATCAAAATAAACCATATTGTAACAGTATTATTAATTATATGTTTATAAAGAAGGGATTTGAAAGGTAAGAAGTCACCGAGTATATAAATCAATTCATAATATATAGAAAATTAAATAGGGGTTAAGTTTTGAATGATAAGAGAAAGATTTCTGGATTTGTAGAAATTGACAACTCTTATATGTGAAATATATTTTCCTCTTAGTTAACCTTGCAATATATTTGATGTATGTATGTGTGTGTGTGGCATATTTACATTTTATTGTTTACATTTAATTCCACATTTTCACCATTTCCTCCTAAACATACACTGAATCATAATGTGTTATCTTCTGTATTTTGCATTCCAATTAAACCATAGGCAATATTATAAAGCTTCATTCAATTATGACTCTAGGAATGGTCACACACACTTTTTTTTTTATTTTACTTCTTCTACACCCTCCTTTTTTTCCCTATTTCCTTCCTTTTTTTCTTAATTTTCCCTGGTTTTTTTTTTTTTTTCTTTTCTTTTTCAAATCTTGATAGGGCTCTCCTGTTTAAAAAAAGCCTGTTAAAATTTTGGTGGGTCGAATAAAAACTGTCAGACATGCACACAATTTCTTTGTTGCTTATTGGATTAGGGACCTGAATAGATTTTTATTTGTAAATGATAACCCAAGTTTATTTGTTTTCATTGAGTTGATTTATTATATATTAATTTGATTTGTTACATGTAAATGACTGGCTTGAGTAGGAGGAACATACTTGCACACACATGCATATATGTAAATATAATGAGGTGATTGATATTGAACTATTTATTGTGTTATATCAGCATCCATTGGTGGGAAGCCAACTATTTTAAGGAGGCTGCTGAATGATCTTCAGAAAATGTGGTGTAGTTTTTAGCAGTGTTGCCACAAGCAGTGACACTTCAAAACAAATTGGGAGAGAAAAGGTCTAATTGGGAAATTACTAAGAATCTCATAATGTAGAGTTTCATAGCATGAGTCAGGGATTCCATACAAAGTTAAGCGATAACCAGCTGCCCATGCAGAAGAAGAGTAGGCAGGAAGAGTGCCTTCAATTTCAGAGAAAGGAATTCATAAGGATACAGAGAGAGTCAAGCTCCTTACCAAGAAAGCTCCATTTCAATTGTCACTGTTTTTGCAAGCTACACCTGAAGAGAGAATATCTGTGTCAACATCCCAGGGAAAGCTGGAGTCTAAGTGCCCTATGATTAATGAGCTGGCCTGGCACACCAGTAACCCAGAGAATTTCTAATTGGATACACATTCATACAAGGATCCAACCATTTCAACTGTTTAGCCTGGGTATGCTGAAAATGTTCAGTCTTCCTACTTAAAATGCAGATAGTAAATAGTGCATTTGTGTATAAGGCAAATATTAAAGATGTGATCTGGATACTAAATATAATCTTTGTTACTATTTTTGTAGTCATTTATTTGGTAGCTAGGGCTATAAAATATGTAGTGATAAAAAGTAGCGATTTAGAATTGAATCCATCTGTTAACACTGGTCTTGAGTCATGAGTAATTCAATTAAACATCTGGGAATGAAGATGTTTGAATTACATTTGATTGGATGCTCTCTACTCAGTGTGGTCATTGCTATTCAAACCTCTTCCTGTGGGTTTGTGAGGCTAAAAAGTGCAAAGAGTCGTACTTGACAACTCTTGGCCGTGCCACTTTCTACCTAACCATCATACTAATTATAACCCAGTCTTCAGGCTAGGTGCATCCTACACAGTGGTCGTTTTCAGCCTCAAAAAAAAAAAAGGAAGAAGAAGTGTTACCTGTTCACATCCCTTCCTGTGGGCAAGTCAGGAAAAAAAAATGCCAAAAATGATACAGTCTATTTATGGTACTTATAGATGATCAAATTCATGTACCTAGAGACCTAGAAACACAAACACAACTTGAATCTGGTAGGGAAATGGGTGGGTCACACTAGGACATTTTTTTCCTGTGGGAATGTCATTATATCCAGGGCAACGCTGGGTATATGCTACCAGTGTTATATATAATTTACTTCCATTGTGAATCCTAGAATTTTTGCCATTCTCAAGTAGTAATGTGTAATCAATACAGAAGCTGTATAATACTTCCAATGGTTAACTTAGTTACATTGGAATGCAATGACAGCAGACACCATTGTAAGACACATCTTTAGGAGGAAATGATGAATAGGTGGCATTGCATGAAAACAATAAAGTGAAAATGCCCACACACACAACTCTCAGCTACACACTTGAGATTTTACAGGGTTAGCTGAGAGAGGATTAAGTTTCACATGTGAAATAGCTGTTAAGATTACAAATCCAAAAAGCTTCTATGCACATATAAAAAAAAACAACTTCCCCTATTCCTTAATATTAAATGTTTATTTACATATTCAATGATTTTCTAATTTTATGTTTAATTTATTCTCCAAACATATAATATAGTTAGCCATTAGAAATAAAGATGTAAAAAGGATTTCTATTAACACCAAACATTTAATAATTTCAAGTTTTAAAATGGGAATGACCATTCTATTGATGATATAATAAACTTGGTGATGTAATTTCTAACGGATTAAATACATGAGCCAAGACCTAAAATTTAACTAATCTAAGAAAATCAAATTTCTTTTGCTAAAAATAATGTGATAATAATCTCATTGATGTGTATATGACCATCTTGTCAATGGTGCCTATCCCATGCTTAGAACCTGTTTAAGTGGATGATTGTGACTTCTTTGTCAAGAATCAAGTGAATGATATTTGGTCAGGGAATACTTGCTAGGTGCACCTTTGGTGAGCTGTAGTCACACTACATAACATTTATGGCATTTGCATGTAATTTGTTTCTAAGTTTAGTTCAGAGAGACTGTTGTAAAACTGATCAGCTGCATAAAATACTGTTGATATTTATATTCCAATCAAGTGAATGAAACTTAAAAACTTTATGATAAACACGATATCAATAAAAGTGTCAGAGCTATCTTTGTAATCTAATCAAGATCCATGTCTTTCAAGTTGCCCTTTTTTACCTTTTTATAAGGCTTTTTGAACAGATAGAAAGACAATGAATAAAATTCTAAAATTTAGTATCCTCTGGTTGTGCAACTTATGTTAAAATATAGTTTGGGGCAGTGTTTTCAGGATGAAAGATCAATCACTTAATAATTCAGTGTTCATGCCTTGTTTCAAGACTAAATAGGTTAAGGTAATTCTGTAAAATGAATTGAAACAGAATATGTTACTTGCTCATCAAGCTTGGTGTAAGCCTAATATGGTCGTGTTGTAAAGTTTTATTGTGGTAGTGATTTAGGGATGCAGATTTAGGTACTTAATAATTGATGAGTTTTAATTATATTTTATATTCTTTTTTTTTTTTAATTTTAATTAGTCCTCCTAGCTCCCATTTTTTTCCAAAATAATGTTCGCCGTGGAGTCTAAATGTTACTTTGTTGTTGATCATGTCATTCTTCTTGTTCTTCTCTGGAAACTTTCTCAGGAACATGGTTATATCATATTACACATATATTACACCAGCTATAAAGTGTGTCATATCTACAAAATATAAAGAAAACTTGTAATCTTTTAAGCAGACAAGCTTTGCTTCTTACTGACATTAATTGTTCATCAAGTTCATTGAGTTTAGTCAAATTCATTGAATTCATTGAGTGGCAATTCATAATGTTGATATAGTCGATTTTAGTGACCAATGAGCTTATGAGTGAGTGGGTTTATGGCTGGACAGTTCCAATCTTGTGTTTTCATTATTCACTTTCTTTCTTCTTTCAGTGACTTTTAAATATATTTGTATTTTCTTGGAAACAATTTTGTATGTATATTGAAGTGTTTGTAGTTAGAACTCTATTAATACTGAACAGTAATAATAGTTTGTTTTGTTTGAATTCCACCAAAAAAAAAAAAAAAAAAAAAAAAAATCCTCCCCTACCTCCACCCCCAAGAAAACCAAAAAAAAACCAAACAAACAAAAAAAAAAAAAAAAAAAAAAAACAAACAAACAAAAAAAATCCCCAAAAACCCTATTGAATAGATGCAGCTATATTTGTAGGAGTGCAAGGATTGGCAGTCACAGGAGCACAAAACCATGACATTAACCAGGCTGGTCTAGGCACTCTTCACCTTTCATAACTGTTGTGTCCATTGAAGCTGTAGCTCCCTTCCAATTTTTACTTCGGACCAAGATAAAATAACAAACTTTCAGGTCTTGTTATGAAATGAATTAGTTAATTAATTAATTAATTAATTAATTAATTGAATTATTAATGATGGCACTAGTAGGTAAATACCCAAGAAGCTGGTGGCTCACGGAGTGAAGTAGAGAAGTGCATGCACATAAAGTATCACTCAGCGTCACTCAGTGAAGGTGCAGTGGAATGTGATTAATCACAATTGATTACTATAAAACAAGACTCCAGAGGGATCTGTACTCCGGTTCCTTCGCTATTATTGTTTGGTGGTTACGCTGCTAGTGTACCAAAAAACAAAAGTTTACACGCAAGGTATGTTTCTTTGTAATAAATACTAGATATAATATTCCCAATCTGCTGGGAGATAGTTGGAGCTAAGTAGCAATAGAGGTATGTTTACTTATACTCTGGCATCGTGAAATCTTCATTTACTAACGCTGGCATAGTTGATTATGCTATAAATCGGATGGTTACAAACAGTTTTTCCTCAATGACATTGATATAGCTATAGCAAATTAATCTTGTGTGTGATACCAATAGGATACTTGTTGTTGATCTTCAAGACAATGGCTAATATTGTAGCTGTGAACAGATGATACTAGTGAAAATGAGTTAGTTTATTCGCAAACAGACCTTGAGGCAAGATTTAAAATGTTATGGTGGGGAATTTCCTCTGATCTCTGTGTAATATCTTATCAATTATTTATTCATATATTCAAATATGTTTAGGTGAAGGAAAGCTATAAATATTGACTCTGCAGTTCTCCTATCAGCCACATAAAATAAGGTAAGCAAATATTTAACAGACCATTTATTTGTTCATGTACATGCAAGACAAATAAACCTTAAATTAAAAAATTGTGATCTATATATTTTTTGTAGGTGTGTAACTATAGCTATGTGTGTGTGTGTGTGTGTGTGTGTGTGTGTGTGTGTGTGTGTGTGTGTGTGTGTGTGTGTGTGTGTGTGTGTGTGTGTGTGTGTGTGTGTGTGAGTGTGAGTGTGAGTGTGAGTATATATATATATGTGTGTGTATGAGTATGTGGGTGTGGGCATGCATGTGATGGTGAGTGGGTATGTGTGTGAATTGGTTAGTGGATGCCTGTTTTAAGAAGAGTTTGGATATGGCTATTGCTATGGCTAAGGCTAGTGCCTAGGCCATTAAATAACTTCCCTATTCCTGAGTAACTACAAAGTTGTAATCTAAAGTTGTAGTCTGATCCCTTTCAAAAGGACATTAAGGAAGTGTGTACAAACCACACTATTTGATCACACACCAAAAACACTATAGGCCAAATGAATTCAATAAGACACTAATTACAGGAGGTGCATACACAGCTCTATCTTCCTATAATAGCACAGACCTCTCAATTCAATATAGGCCATGGACAAAGGTTCTCTTAATATTTACTTTGAAGGGGCTCAATTGGCCAATGCCCTACAAACCCCTCTCCTCCCTATAAAAATATTAAGAAAACTGAACAAGGTTGAAACTACAGGAAGCCAAAGGCAACTGAAAAGCTATAGTAGGGTGTGTTTTTTGAAAATAAAAACTGTGTGAATGAAACACAGCTACATCAATAAAAAAACAACAAAAGCATAGAGGTTGCAAATAACGTAATAAAATGTAGCATAGTTTATTCTTGTTCTTTCTTTTTTCCAGTGAGATATATTATTGTATCTTAATCAACTTCAGTTGTGAAACTTTTGATGGAAAAAGATTAGATATATAAATAAAATTTAAGAAAACATAGACCACAGTAGGTCCCATACCACGAGGGGAAACCAAAATTTTCCCCCTGCAAACCATAACCACATCCAAAACCAGCTGATCTAACTTTGCCAAAATTTTGAGTTTCCCATACCAACAATTTTTTTTTTTTTCCATCACTTGAAGACCACAGCATTTTGAAGTCATTTTGAAGTGTTTATCAAGTCCTAATTTATAAACTTGCAAGTACACAAAGGTCTTATTTCAGATGTATCCACTGCACAAGGGTAATGTGCTGACATGATACCTGAACTTGCTAATCAAGTGGAAGATTGTACAGCCACTTTTGTATGGAGGCAGAGAACATAGAATTTTGAAGAATTGTTATGAGTAATTTCACATTTACATTTATCATTATAATGTAATCCCACGTGGAATCATATCTCCTCGTGTGTGGTAATTTATATTCAGGTGTGAATTAGCAAAGTAATTAATGTGAGTATTCAGGTGGGGTGTAACCTGAACTTAGTTTATAAATGGTGTTCTTTTGTTGTGCAGACTTCATGAAGTAAAACAGATGGAGCCCTCTACTTTTGCAGAGCAGCAGGAGCCCCCTACTTATGCAGTGCAGCGGTACAATGATGGTCGTGACTATGCTTCGAGAGCAACCCAGTATGACATGAATGGAAACTCTACTGCTGCTCTCTTATTTTATGACGAGGCTGTAGAGGCTTTTACACATGCTATTTTCATGGATCGGACCTATAGAGACCGTGTCATGCCACTGGTGCTGGAATATTCGAAGAAATCCATGGATATCAGATCATATCTATCCTCTGAAAGAGCCAAAGAAGGTAAGTAGTGATATCCTCTGAACTGATGTGCTGAGAGGAATATTGGTGAGGAAGGGGAAATCGGAAGAGGTTGTCTACAAGGCCATACCTTCTTGGGAAGGGTGTGGTGTACACTGGTTACAAGTTGAGTAGCCTTTCCAACCATTTATAGGAAATCTTACTTAGTATGTATTTAAAATGGCACCCACAGTTTTGTATATTAAAAAAATAAAGGATGTGTGTGTAAAAAGCAGGATGGGTGCATTGATTTAGGGTAAAGGAAGGGGATGGAGGAGAGAGTGATGAGAGGTTAGAACCTAGGAGGAAGTCTGATACCTGTAAAATTAATTCTTCACATTGGACTCTTATTCTGTCACAGTTTTCATTCCATGTCCATTCATAATCATTATCACAATAACCTAGCACTGATCTTAGACCAACCAAGGTAGGAGAACCACTTATCTTGCTTGGTTACAAAATTGATATCTGTGTCATTGAAATTATTCAAATATTGTAATGATCCATAAGCAAATAATATTATTCTAAACCAGCTGAATTTAATACACAATATAATAACACTTTTATTGTTGAAAATATGTATTTGAAGTTATAGAAGTTAATTAGAGTCTTTTTCTTTATATATATATATATATATATATATATATATATATATATATATATATATATGTTATATAATATATATTTTGGCATTTACATTAGCAATCTGAAATTAGGTGTAATCTGTTTATATTTCTACACACAATAACCACAATTTAGATTCCTGTAATTATTTAGTAATAAGGTCTGCCTTCCTCCTCCCTACACAGTTGTCTTACATTATGTAAACAAGACTAGTGTTGAGATATAATAGAGTTGATCTGGTATTGAATCTCTTGTTAAATATTTTGAAGATCAAAACATGGTTTAAAATAACATGTTCTACTTCAGTAGAAAGTATTGTTTACACAAGCACAGGATGAGGTGAAAAAATGCATCATTCCTGCAGTGTATCAATATAATATTGATTTCCTTATTTTGCATCATTATTCTATTTCATATTTTCATTTTCTTTCGGGTTACATTGTTAATGTGCTGTTGATGTCTATTCATGCAGTTTCAGCTCGACAGATGAGTGAAGATACCAGAGATAAGGTCTGCCGATATGTGTGATTGTGCATGTGGGTGGGTGAGTGGGTGGGTGTATGTGTGTGTATACATGCTTGTGTGCATGTGTGCATGCTTGCTTGTGTATCTGTGTGTTTATTAAAGTTTCTGGGCCTTAATGTTTTGGGGAGTTGAATGTCCTAGTATATAAGAAAAGAAGAGTTAAGTTAGTAATCATTTAGGGTTATAGATGAGATATTAGCAGTATTCCTGTATGAATTGAAACATTATCTAACATGACATGAAGTGGTGCCCTTCAAATCACACTCAGTACCTCCTATTGTAAGAATTTTTCCCGTAATTTTATGGAAAATCCAAGTTTTCTAAAGCATATGGAAAACAAAGGGTTTTTTTAATGGATTGTATGGCTTTGTCCACCTCTTGCCAAATTTTGATAATTTTCCCATTGTTTTTGCATGCCAGCCCCCATATTGCAAGTCGCTTTCCTATGAACATTAATTTAACAAGTCCTTTCCTATTGTGTGCATGTATTTGTAATATAAACTCTCATCACTGCATAGCTTTAATATATTTGATGAATGTTCAGAATAACTTGAGTATTGAGTTTGCCCAATAATTTTGACAAAGGGTCTGGCAAGCAGCATAAATTTCTCATGATTGCTGTAGCTGAACTTGAATCTATTTGTAGATTCTTCCCAGCTATCAAGTGTTTCTGTGTCTAGCACTTAAAGTTCAGCTTTAGACAATGCTAGTCTAGAAAGTGTTGATAGCGACATGGGTGTTGACTTTGGCCCTTATTAAAGAAGAGAAAAATAAGGTATTCCAGGTGATTTAAGATTTTTGGTCTTTACCTAAATGTATTGCAGAAATGAGCATGTTTGGCCAGTCATTTCTTTCTGAAGCTAAGACTTGCAATGTCAAAGGAATTTCTCATATATTATAAAATAACTATTTTCATTGTCTTATTGTTTAAATAGTTTTAGATCAGTCATCACTCTGTCAATTGAAAAGCCAAAAACTTCGGTAAAAAATTTTAGATTCCAAAAATCCATTAAAAAATACTGAAATTTTGGTACTTTGTTAGAGGCACTGCACAATGCATACTGTCACACTTTAGGCCTTCAAGTAGAGAAGTTTCTATAATAGAGTAGCAATGAGAAGCTTACCATTTAATCAGTAAGAGAATTAAGAATATTAACTGATATCTGCCCTATGAATGGTTTTTAAGTCGTACACCTGCAATAACAAACATGTTTAGTTTGCTTTATGTAGCATGTACGGATAAGTGGCACTAATCTTATTAATCAAACAAACATGATACAATTAATAAACATGCCAATTTCAGTGATAGGTTGTGTGCATTATCACCAAGCCACATCAATTGACAAAACCATACCCATACCATCCTATCTGAACAAAATATTTGCGAGGACATGCAGTGAGGTGCCATAATCAATCCCTGAAAGTTTTGTGAAGATCTCTCCAGTAGTTTAGGTGTTGAGGCCACACATACAGATAGACAGGCATACTGACAGACCTACAAACAAATGGTGAATTATAGTGAGATTATGCCACCCATACTAAACTTATTCTTACTGGAAAGAATTTATATAATACTAGCAGCATATACCCGGCGTTGCCTGTCCAATGTCAACATGAAAAATTTCAGATGCTTCTCAAATTTCAGCCAGGTTGGCAGCCAAAACAACTTCCTGTGGGTGTGGCTAGTAACAAACTACACACATTGCCACACCCACATGTGGTTAATAATGCTCACCTTGTTTCTTGGACTCCATTGCCAAATTTCAGCCTGATTGGTTCATAAATGAGTTTTGGAAGGCATGTATGGCAATTACTAGACCACATCCATTGACAACACACATGTGATTAGTAATGATCACCCAGTTGCTTGGAAACCTCATTTCAAATTTCAGTCTGGTTGGTCATTGATTAGCTTTTAATAGCCAAAACAACTTCCAGTAGGTATGACTATGGCCAAACCACACCCATATGTAGTGAATAATGCTTTTCTTGGTACTTGAACACCACATGCCAAATTTTTTTTCCTGATTGGTCCCTGATCAACTTTTATCAACCAAAATAATTTCATGTGGGTGTGGTTATGGAAAACTACACCCATCACCATGTCTGTATGTGTTTAATATCACTCACCCGGGCTCTTGGAGAACACATGCCAAATTTCGGCCTTTTTGATCCAAGTATTTGGCCGTGATGCCTATACACATATACATACAAACATACATATGTACTTACAAACCAAAATATACTTAAGAGTGTTCATAAATCTAATTCCTTTGGTTCAAGCATTATTCAAAAGTTCTCTTTTTGGCACTTTTTCTCTTTTCACATAAATTGGAATAAGTGTGGCCAGGAGTGATCCTGCCCATGTTACTCCCAAAGTCAAGTAGTTTATCTATACCATGTTTTAAGTCTGTTGCTCTATGGGTTTCTCTGTGCTATTTTTGGCCTTTTTTTTGAGACCTGACATGAAAACGGAAGTGAGTGTGGTCACATACATGTACTTCAAACATTCTCCAGATTATATTGATTCCAAATATGTATGGGTTTATGGTTCTAACTCCCTAGATTCAAGCGTTCTTACTGAAATACCATTTTAGTCATTTTTAGCCTTACACAGGCAAAAGGGAGAGGTATGGCCAGGTGGGACCCAGTCCATGTAACTCCCACAGTCAAGTTGTATATACATACCAAGTTTTAGATATGTAGCTCCAAGGGTTTTTCTGGTGAAAATACCATATATGGCTATTTCTCATTATCATGGTAACCATTTCCTGAAATTTTTAGTCCATGTTTTAAGTTGGGTCAAAACGTATCATCATGCCAATTTTCAGAGAAATCTGCTCACAGCAGAATGATGGTACAAACAGACAGACAGGCAGGCAGGTAGGCAGGCAGGCAGGCAGCAAGGCAGGCAGGCAGGCAGGCAGGCAGGCAGGCAGGCAGGCAGGCAGGCAGGCAGGCAGGCAGGCAGGCAGGCAGGCAGGCAGGCAGGCAGGCAGGCAGGCAGGCAGGCAAGCAGACATCTCCTTTTATGTATATAGGAGATTATTTATTAACAATCAATAATATGTATTGCATGAATAAAATATAGTTTTAAGCATTGATGATGTTTTAATCTAGTATTAGTATTATGGTGTCTATGATTATGTTAATATTGCACCGAATGTGATACAGAAAGTGATACAGAAAGTGGAATATCTGTTAGCCATGGCCTGGCAAGATTATAAGAGAGGGAATATGGAAGACGCTAGCAAGATGTACTCCTGTGCCATGGAGTTGGCTAACCAGGCAGTGAGCCAAACAACTGTATTATGTATTGTGTGTATTGGGATCATGTGTTTATCTGTACTGTTGGTGGTATTCTTGTCATAGACATTCTGGTGGCTCAATATCTTAGTACATGAAAGAGCAGTTCTAATTAGTTACTGGGTTAGCAGTTCAAGGTTGAAGTTTGGTTCATTTAATGCATTTGTGATCAATGCATCAACATTGGGATTAGGCAGACTGCGATTGTTTGAATTTTATGGGATCTGATTGCAAGAAAATATATGAGAGCATGTTAGAGTAGTTTGGGACTTTGTCAACATCAAATATAATTGTTTCACTCTGATAGCAGTAATCTTATATTTAGCACATTTATTGGGGCTTGTCCCCTTAGAGTGTGGTAAGGATGATATTTAATCAGCTCTTCTGGGATATCCCATGAAGAAAAACCTTAAATTTGCTTTATTTGTAGAGCATGTCACCCTGTTTATGATGCTTTTCCTTTTCCTAACTCTAATATATTAAGTTGGTGTGGGGGGGAGGGATGGTGAAATCTTCTCAGAATGCATTGGATTGAACATAGCAAGGAAAAGTGATATTTTTATGCTGTTTCATTTAAGGTCAAACAATACTTACTATGGCAGTATTGTATCACATTCATTATTTGGAAACATTATGTACACCTACCCCCAGAAAAATAAAATGCCAAGTGAAGACCAAAAACAGATCGAAAGGATGCAAGAACAAGCGAAGATTTCACTGGAAAAACTTAAGCTACCCCATCCTCAGTCAGAGCATACTGGAAGTGGAGGTGGACATGCTGGTAGAGAGAGATGGAGAACTGCAGGAAAATGTATATCAGTTACTTAAAAATATTGTTGTTATATATTCATTTCAAATTCAATTTTTATTTATATACTAGAAGATATTCCTGTTGTTGCCCAGAGTTTAATGCATCATACAGATGGAACACACAGATGGTGTTTATTGCTATTCGAATGCTTTCGGTTATTGTAATCATATGCAGCATAAGACCCTTTACCCAGTCTAAGAAACACTCTTTTTAATAGGAGAGGAGAATCACACTGTAGAGGTTGAGCTGCTTATGGCTGGGCATGATTGGCTGCAACTTGGTGTATAGCTCTGAATAGTAAATACAGTTCATGGTGACAGTTTTTCATTTGTGAGTTGACAACACATGTGTTGAGTTGGCAAATTTTTAGTTGACAATTTTTCAATTGACAGTTGACATATTTTTCATTTTATAGGTTACAATTAATAGGTTATCAGTTGAAATGCTTTCAATTGATAGCTTTCAGTTTATTATTATTTTATTTCAGTTTTCAGGTTTTTAGTTAATAGATGTACTTATTTGTGATAAACTCCTTTTTTTTAAAGAGAAAGAAGAAAAGAAGGGATAAAATGGGAATACAGTAGAAAATAAGGACGAATAGTCTCAGTTTATTTTTTAATTTCACATTTCTTTTAGATCTGTTTTCAAATAACTCCAAGGCTTATGAGACGATGACATCACTAGTTTGCCTGTTCATGCAACAGCATGTGCTTGTTCACTCTCTCTTAGAATATTTGCCCTGGTGGTGGAGCTTGCTGGAGATGGTATGTGCCATTTAGTCCTTCCTCTGTCTGCTTGATGATGGTTCAGGGCTTTCCAGCTCTCTGACCATACAGAGTGCTGCCCTGTTTACTGTTGTCATCTCTGTCATACAGCTTCTGTCTTGACATCCCAAGCTTTTTTATCCGCTTTGCCAACATGGATTTGTGGCCCCAATGAGGAACATTATCTGTGCCTAGGTGTATGTGAATTTTTATGCATCATCTACTGAAAGTTAGAGAAACATAGAAGTTGGAAGAAAGTACATGAGGAAGAGCAAAGCTGGTCCCAAATACAGTGGAGTTGACAGTTACTGTATATTCACTTTCACAGGAAACTAATGGTGCTAATTCTGACTTACACATCAGGTTAAGTTACGTTGCCTCAATTAGGTTAGGTCAAGTTTCATTGGCTAGGTTATACCTAGGTTAAGCTAGGCTAGGTTAGGAATACTGCAGATCCATGTTCCAAAAAAAAAAAAAAAAGGTCTTGATTTTAACTATGACAGTCATGCAGATATTTGAATAAGGAAATAAAACTTGCACACAACATGAAAACTGGCAATGAAGAAATTAAAATTTAGGTTGATTCTTGCCATGAACTGACACATAAGGTAAATTAGCAGTGACCAGCAGAACAAATATTGTTTATTGCAGTTGAAGGTGGTGATGTCAGCTGACCTGTCTGTGAGCTAGTGGGTGAAGCCATCACCTATATATATATATATATATATATATACACGCACATATATTTACTGGTGGAGGTACTCAGTGCTGCTCAGGTAGAAAGGCATAGAATGTGTACTACAAAGCCAACAGCAATGAAACACTTGCAAATCTGGCCAAAGTACAAGATAATTACAATTGAAATGATAATGGTATGGTAGTTAACCTGATTTCTCCCCGTTTTGTTTATGTTTGCTTAAGTTTACTTCCAGCTCAACGAGTCACTAACAGTAACAGCATACCAAAAACTTAAAATTATAAACCACTTGTAATCCACTTTTCAGTTGAATTATTCATCATGTGTCCAACATGAAGTGGAATCCCCTCCCTCTGCTCCCCTCCACCCCATACCACTTGTTAAAGCTTTTTCTGTTCATGTGCCGCACAAAAAAAAAATCAGATAAAGATACTTACACAATTCTTTACAGGGCTACAGACCAGGTGCCGTGATTCCACTGGTGACCTATACCATGCCCTAAAAAGTTCAGCAGCATATGTCAGCCACAACGTTCCCTCCATATTTAACAGACATTCTTCAGTGGGACACTATGATCATAAGGGAAACAAGTTAACTGACGCTGAATTACAGATTGTTAGGTAAGTTCAGTATAGTAGGATAAGTGTATATGATAGTGTTCATAATTTTTTTCACAATCATATATCTTGAAGACATTATGAACTAAACTGATGTTTAGTTTGCTAAAATATAGGTCACTACTACAGAAATGATTCTCAAAACGTTCTGATATTGCCTGAGATTATCTTATATATTTTCCCTCAATGTGTAAATTAGCAGTCTATAAACTGATAATATCAACAACTTTTGCAATTAATTCTTATTGGATTGTATTATAGTGTTACTTCTACAATTAATGGTGTGGACTACTCTCTCTGGAATGATTCAAGCTGTTCAGAGTTGTTCAGAGTTGTGTATGAGCAATTGTATGAGGATCCAGCAGGTCTCCTCTGCCTCTCAGAAGAGCAGAATGATTCATTTAAGAACTGGCTCAGACCACACGACATTTGTGATTTACCCAAGATGATTAAACATAATCATATTTCACACTTGTCTATCAAACAGGTGAGTATATTATAACTGTTGATAGAACATTCAATACTAAAGGAACCTTACTGGTTGTCCTACATATTGAAACAACAGTAATGGTTGCACATGCACTTTACTAAGTAAGCAAGTGGTTATGATGCCTATGTATTTGTGTGAAATATTGACTAGATGCTTGCTTTGTGAAAATGGTTGTATTCATTATAGGTCATGGATATTATATTTGTTATATATAAAGCAACTGTCCACTTAATCAGTGTCTTAATGCAATGAATTCAACAGAGTAGCGCTTGATGTGACTCAATTTTTTTTTAGGAGTAATGAATTATACTTCTCTTGGAGATTTCAATAATCTAGGATTAGATTCATAGAGAGATAGGATATCAGATGGAGGATAAAGCTGATGATAAGAAGGATCCAGGTACTTTAGTGGTTATTGTTGTTCATAGACTCACAGAATACTGACAAGTTATCTAATTCATATATGAAGTAGATAAATTCTCAGTATTATTTGA
>OZ017788.1:12529932-12531831 GCA_963969325.1 Lycopodina hypogea
CACTATCAGCCCACCTTGGCAGCAACCATCCCAGCCACCTTTGCAGTTACCAGTTACCATCTAGCCACCATACTAATGATCATTGCAGCCACCTTTGTAACAGAATTCAAATTCCTAAAAGATGCTAAAGGACATTCATTTCAGAATCAGCAAATTTCAGCAGTACCTTTGGCTTGCATACTGAAAAACAACAAACTGGTGGGATATGTCTTCCATGCAGCCCCAGGTATGCTTATGAAACATCCATAGACATGGTTTAGTAAAGTATTGGAGTTTCTGGTAAAAAAAACAAAACAAAAAAAAACAGCTAAAGGATACCACAAAATAGCAGTGATAAGGAAAGAGGAGTATCTCCTGGTCTTGAATGGTCAACAGTACAATATCTGACAAATTTAGACCAAGCTCTTTCAGATCAATCAGAAAAGATTCAAACGGAAAAGTTTCAATCTATTGTTAACACAATATTTTTGTGTGATAGGCCAAATATTCTCATTTGAGGCCATCTTGACAGTGCAATTTATTTGGAGAAAACCACAAAGAGTTCCATTTCAATTCTTACACTTTATTTAATATTGTCTTTTGAAATTGTTATGGACAAACTTACAATATTGTTCAATCATATAATAATCACAGCAGCCCCAATCTTGATTATAATCTTTTAACCTTAATATTACTGTTCAAGTTCGTAGTGTCTCATTTCGATATAATGGCAATCACATACATTCAGCACCCCCCCCCCCCTGCTGAAAATCTTGGCTACACCCTGGAATTGATGGCTTCATTCCATCATTCATGCCTTTGCTGATCAAGATGGGACAGCAGTACTGTGGTAGTACTGCTAGATTTTTCCCTATTGTGAGCATCCAGGAAGGCACGATAAAGATTCTCACACTCATTATCCCAACACGATATGTATTTGTTTCTATGACCGCGTGGGATGGATCATTTGGCCTCTTTGATAAGAGCACTCTATAAGTCCTGATAAGTCTCCACAACAATGGAGGTACTAGAACATGTTAAGCTCTGCGTGGCTTCATTAGTGAGGAAAAAGTAATGATTCCAATCAGCCTTGCGGAAGTTCCATCGCTTCACTGGTTCACTCGGTTCTGGGGCCACAAGTTTTGCAGCATTGATGAGCGAGGGTTGAAGATGAGATTTAGGGAACTTCTCAAGCACACAACTGTCAGGGAGCTTGCTGTTTGGTCCAGCACTCATAAAGGCCAGATCTGGATTGGTTCACGTGTTCCAGCGCCCGGAGGTGAAAACGACTGCACCCTTTAGATTATGGAGCAGCATTAAGTTATCATTTGCTGCCCACTTAACCAAATACTCTCCATTGGATGTAATGGTTCTGTATCCCCACGGCACATGCTGGCAATTGAAATCACCAGCATATTCACATGGGGATTGAACACCAGAAGGAACAATGTTAAAAGGAGCGAGGATGGAGGTTTGCAGACGTTGATGATATTTGAGCCAGCAACATTTAATTATTACCATTCAATTGCAGAATCTTCATGAGATCCCACCCATCCCAAGCGCTAATACCGAATTTTTTCACAATTGGTTCAGCAGTTTTCAAAATGCTGTGACTGTAGACAGACAGACAGATAGACAGACAGACAGACAGAAATAAGCTTATATACATATATATAGATCTGCATATAAACACATTAGCTCCATTATAGTAAGATAGTGGGAGAAATCTTGTACACATAGGTATTGCTTATTGAGAGGTGGATCAAAAACAAAATGATGGGGATGAAGTGGAGAAGTGGGAGAGAAGTGGGAAAGAAGTGGGAAAGAAGTGGGAAAGAAGTGGATGATAATGTGATGAAGTGGAGTGGATGATAATGTGATGAAGTGGAGTGGATGATAATGTGATGAAGTGGAGGGTGC